>PVKC010027137.1:0-15853 GCA_004027635.1 Crocidura indochinensis
AACAACAACAACCAATCAATTTTCAACCAACAGGGTTATCTATCTAACATTTTAAGTTGCATCTGTGCTTCAAAAACGGAGTTGAGAAGACATTCTAACATCAGAAACGTAAAGATTTATTGTAATTTTTAGAGAATCAAGTTGCTTTAATTGGTCAACTACCTAGAATGATGAACCTACAAATGTAAAAATATTAATATTTTTAACATGGAGACATACAAATAAATGGACTAAAAACAAAAGATCTGAACACTTCTGAAATAGTTTCCTTTGGCAATATTTATCCTGTTTAATATCTACCTATTTACTAATTATCTTTCTTCCACACTAAAAGACAAGTTCCAATAAGTTATCCTGTTTCCTGGTCATAAAAGACAGGTAATAGTTATTCACACTTTATCCTACAATTGCATCAGGTTGGTAAATTACTATATTTACATAATGATATGCGTGTGTTTGTAGACGCAAAATTTATCTACACAAGACCAGGAATTATGACAAAGACTCACATGGTTTCTGCTAGCAAAGTGTTTACTACTCTGTTTTTTCTTTGAAACATTTTAATTAAAACATTAAGGAAGGTTTGCCAGTGGCCATTAAGAACTAAAAACTATATTTGGAGGTCAATTATAAAGTAAGGGTAGAAAAGGAAGTTAAGAGACCTACCTTTTTCTTTTATATATTTTTTTTGAGACCTACCTTTTTCACATAGTCACTGGCAACCAGAGCCCAGAATCTAAAGAACTCCTTGCCACAGATCCCTAAAATGTGAATAGTAAAAGACAAGTCACAAGCTATTTTATTGTGTATCATGAAAATGTGGAACTAGCTCCAAAAAACTTTGTTCTCAGAAACAAGTGGCTGGTATATCATGTCAGTCGCTTAGTCAAGCGCCTCAGTGATACATTCAGAAACAACTGAAACAAAGGTTCAAGTAGAGATACCAGCATTCCAGAGATGAGATGGGAAACAGGTAACTCAGGGATCAGAAAGGTAGTTAGGTGGGCAGGACTCTTGTCTTACATGCAATAAACCAGAGTTCAATCCTCAGCATTCTATATGGTCCTGATCAAAGCCAGGAGTGATCCTTGAGTTCAGAGCCTGAAGTAAGCCCTGAGCACTGCTGGATGTGGGTCAAAAACGACAAAATCGAGAAAGAGGAAGGGAGAGGGGGGGAGAGAGAGGGTGGGAGGGAGGAAGGGAAAGAAAAAAGGAAGAAGGAACGGAAGAAGGGAAGATGGGAGGAAGGGAGAAAGGGACAAAGGGAGGAAGGGAGCTGGATGCTAAAGTACAAAAGACAAGATCTCCAATCTAGGCTCATTTAACTTAAGGAGGGCAAATATATACAAGCTGAAGAGCAGTAAGAAAGACTATTGGGAAATAAAGACATCAGAGAACTTCCTAGTGCAGGCTCCTATGGTATTTAGAGGGACAAGTATTTCCTTATATTCCTATCTGATTCCAACATCTCGAATTGCTGTGTGCGAGCAGACACTTTTTTCATTCAGATCCTCTTAATTATAGGAAAAAATAAAAGAATCTAACAGGAAATGTTGCTAGTTTGCTCACCTTGGAGATTCCTCAGAATTATTTACTTGTTTGGCTGTGGCTGCTTATAAGAGCTTTGTAATTTTGATTTGTACATTATTTTGCATTTGCCTAGCTCTAAAGTCATTGTTTTGATTGTAGGAAATTCTGAGGACTAACCTGGACATTATGGAATATCTCCACCCCAAGTTTCTATGTAGCAATGCTAAATACCCCTACTGAGAGGAATGCTTCATTTCTAATTAGGGTCAACAACAATAAGGTGATACGCATGCTCCTAAACATCTTGTGTTATAGGTTATTGTATTATAGGTTATCAAAAAGTCTGAGCTCGAAGTCAAAGTGATAGAACATCAGCAGGGCATTTGCCTTGCACACAGACCTGGGTTCGATCCACCCCATCCCATATGGTTCCCTGAGCCTGCCAGGAGCGATTTCTGAAGGCAGAGCCAGAAGTAAACACTAAACACCGCTGGGTGTAGCCCAAGAAAACAAAAACAAGATTTTGAGTTTAAACATCAGGAGCAGAGTTGCTTGATCATAGTATATGTGTGTGCTTAAATTTCAGTGTATGTGTGTGCATTCACAGATATACGAGATATTTTCCACCTCCTATAGTAACCACTCTTAATTCACTCATCTACTCTTCCAATACATATTACTGAGCACTATGAACTGCTGTCATCTGACAGGTGCCAAGGATGTGAGTTAGAGCATGATACAGACCTTGAAACATTTAGCTGAAGAGTGTGAAAGGATTTTTGGGGGGAACACACTGTGAAAATTCCATGAAATCACATTAGTTATTTGAAATACAGTGGTAATTAGAAGGTATTTTCTCCCACCCCACAAAACTCAAAAAGATTATTTTTAATGAGCTATTATTTCATTTTCTGGGTTTTATTTTGCATTGTTTAATTCTTTTAAAATAGCATTTCACATTATTGAGGGGAGGGTTAGTTCATCTGCTGATTGCTGTACCTTCTGGGATCCCTTCTGTTCCCTAAGGCTGAGACAAAACCCAAATTTACTAATGAACTGCCAAAAATTTCATTTCACAAATTCCTACTCGTGTGCCATTACTGTAAAGGCTTTGCAGTTATTACAATGATGAGTTTATAGCCTAAAAACTAGGACAGCACTATTTCAACTAATTTATTACCTGCACTTTGCACATTTTAAAGAACAAAGTGTGCAGAAGGTAAGGGAGAGAGAGAGAGAGAGAGAGAGAGAGAGAGAGAGAGAGAACAGAGATATTGGTAAACAAAAAGCTGTATATACTTGCTCACTTGTGATTGAGATCTGTTCAGGAACACAACAAAGAACTGATTGAATGTTTATTTTTCACTATTTTCTATCCCATTGTTCTTTGGTAAACATGCCTTCATTCACAAGACTGTAATCCATGTACCTGATCATTCAATACATGTTAGTTCACTGCCAGCTGAGTGGTTGGCATTTATAAGATGCTGAAGACAACTGTCTCAGCTTTGTAATATATCCATTTATCTATGAGGAACAGCACATGAAAGAAATCCCTTATCTATAGGTTTCACCATGCATGGTTAAGGTAGGTCACAAGGGGTGCTTACCATGGGAGATCTGGAGGGCAGAATGCAGGATGGAACATTCTACAGCTCGTGCATCTTGTCACTGACCTGTTGGTAAGCAAGAAGGGGGGCTCTCGCATTCAACTTTATCTCCAATTCTTTATGAGCTTTGTAGATTCATGGACTGACAAACAATATGTGTTTAATTCCACTCACTGTCATTACAGGAAACGTTATCTGACATAGACTTGAGCCCCTCTCTGTGTGGACGGTCTGCCTTGTACTCATGGATTCTACTATACTCTTTATTTCTTCTATTTAATATCTATTTTCCTATCACGTCTGCATGAACTTTCCACTTCATGCCACAAATAAACAACACAGATTCACCAAGTACCAAGTACCATGTACTAAGTACCACACGGCATAGGGTCATCTTTTGGCTTTAAGCCCTGAGTATTACAGCGTTGCTCATCCTACTGACCCTGCTTCTCCCATTAACTGATATAGTGGTAACTAATGGAGTTAACCATTTGGAGAGGAAGAATTTGAAAAAACCACAGCTATTAAAAAATGTGCTTTGCAATGGACAAGTGAATTGCCTGCAAAGAAAAATTCAAAGTGATAGAGATTGTTATTAGCAGATTCCCGGGAAGTTGATAAGACTCTGAACGATTCCTCTCTACTTATATCCCTTGAGTGTCCGCTTACCTCTTTCGTAAATACCTCCTTGTTGTCAATCTACTTCTGCTTCCAGAAACCTCTCTGAGTACTGACACCAGCTCTGAAACTCACATTTTAACTATTTTATTTATGTATGTATTTATTTATTTATTTATTTAGAGACTTGTAAGTATCTAAGCTTTGCTTCCATGATCCAGAAAAGAGACACTCTCAACAGTAGCTTTGTCAAGTATTTTTACCTACCCAGTGATGTTTGTGGACAGAATTAAAGCACATAGCGATAATCCATCTATTCACCTAGAAGTTAAGATTTAAAAGCTATTGATTACATATATGTTAAATGCAAAAATAAAGGTGTAATCAATTTTAAGGGTGATTATGCTAGTCCATGTTCTCAAAAGCAATCTTATTATCTTATGGTCTTCCAAAGCTACACTACCAACCAAAAGGAAATAACTTTGTCTCTTAATATGAGTAAGTGGCACTTTAATTGACATAGCTGCCAGCCTAAGTTTTACCTTCACCTCTTAGTTTCTCACCCCTCACAGCACATTAGCAGCCAGATCATTTAAAATAAGCTTCTCTTTCTTTTTCTACTATCTTATCCCCCAAACACCTCCTTCCTTCAGACATCTTGCCAACTTAAGTGCCATAAAATGTCTGCTCTATATAAACCAATATGGCCAAAATAAAAATTATATATTAAAAAAGAGGAGATTTGAGATTTAAAATAAAATGTCTGCTCTAGATTATTCTCATTGTTTTGTAAAATTTCTCCCTTCAGTTTTATCACCTCCAATTTGCTTTCCTTACTATATGAAGAATGAGCATGCTGATATGGCTGTATGAATATCCACCTTAAAAGACCCTTGTTTCCAAGTATTAAGAACCCATGCTTTTATGAATTAGCATAATTTATGTTAAAGCAGTGAACAAACCTGAGAGTAGAGTAGAAATCTTAATGGGATGAGGAGTATATGCTGGGCATGTGGACTGAATTCAATCCCTAACACTATATATGGTCCTACAAACACCAGTGGGATTAATCCATGAAGATCAAGTCAGGAGAAATCCCTGAGTATCACTGTGTTGCTCCTCTCCCAACATAATAAAGCAAGCAAATTCAAGCTTCCTTTGCCCTCTATTCTTTTCTTTGTCCTCTTTCTCTATAAAATTCCCCATTATTTAGCATAAGTATTAGGATATTTTTTTCGGTAGCGAACTGAGCAGCCCAGTTCAGATATTATAAGATCTTTTAAGAACTCTGGAGCTATTTATTAAACTTCCTGTTTATGGACCTTTGCTTTTGCATAGACAGCTCCCATTACTCAAGATGACTTACCTGCCCCTGTCAAATGTTTCTTTTCTTGTCAGTTCACCAGCTATTGTCTGAAGCCTACAGAGATGCTTGCGGGTACAATAAGTCTTGGTCTTGTCAAAGCTTCTGCTCACCTTTCCTCTAAAATAACACTCATGACAAGGTATATACTGGTTTTCGCCTCTAATTTCTCAATAAACAATCTCAAGTTATAAATAGGCTACAGATCAAAAAATCTATAACTTAAAAACAGAGCAAGAATTTTTTTTTATTATTTCTGGAACATCCCAGTTGTGCTAGGAATCCAAAGTCACTTGGAACAACACTCAAGGTGCCATGCAGCACTAAGACTCACACCGAGAACCTAGTGCTTACAACATCGATGCTCCACATACCCTGCCCCTAAACTTTCTTTTTCATTTTTTGAAATTCCTCAACAACCAGAGGTATTAAAATATAGTTGAAGAAGAAACAGAGAGTTAACATGTGATGCTCTATGAGGAACTCAATAATAAATTTCAGATAAAGCTTCTGATCTGTGCATTGCAAGCTATGTAACTAATAGGAAGTAATGTCCCTAAATCAGTCAAACTTACATCATCCACTCTGCGAAATAAAATCCCTTTCATCTATCAAGACTCTCCGTTTTTATTTTAGATCAGAATTAAAGGGCTGTCCACTGTTATTTAAGTATTCTCTTCAGGAATCTCACCAGCTACCACTCACCATCTCAGGCCTCAAGCAGTTAATCATGTTAATCCTTCCAACCAGAGAATACTGTGCAATCTCCTATATCTCTTTAGACTTATAGAAATACCTTCATGCCCCTTTCAGAGCCACTATCTGGACAGGAGCCCAAATCGCCTGCCCTGGTTCTGATCGTGCTTTAATAATGTCTTGACTTTTCAAAAGCAGATTTCCACCAAAACTTCCTCTTCAAAGTGTTCAAGAACTAGGAGAACTGAATAAATCTACACCATTTCTAGTGAAGATTTTACTATACTATTTTACTATACTTAATCCCACTAAAATAATCTTTCAAGCACTTTGTCAGCAACCATAATAGTAGGACAAGTGAGAGAATTATTTTGTTGACATTAATTTTCTGTGTCCCTAGACATGTGTTTCACAAGTTGTGGAGTTTAGACCACGGACAAAGAGGTTTGCTGAAATAAACTTTTCTTAGTAATACTTATTTGATGTTTTATTGTAACTCCTAGAGACAAAATTCAGGAATCCCAGTTGCTTCTGTGACTTTTGCAAAGTCAAGACAACATGAACATACAATGTTTGGTTGATTTTTTGATTTTGGGGCCACATCTGGTAATATTTTAGGCATAATCTTGGCTCTGCACTCAGGGATCACTCAGAGAACTACATGGGGTATAAGAAAAAAACTTGATTGGTCACATTAAAGACATATGGCCTCCTCACCCTACTATTTTTCTAGCCTCTCAAAACTGAAATTCTGGTCTTTGTCTGGAGGCTGCACTTACAAGGGGCTCACAGTAACAACCCTCTCAACTTTGTATTGGCATTCTACACCTTCACTGTGGGTCCCATGGAACCACTGGACTATGAGCATATTAGCATTGACTGACCCAGCTGTAAAATCTCTCATATCTCAATCACAACTGAAAATAAATATGTTTATGGTGCATAGTAGATTATCAGCGGTAAAATATTTAATTGGATTAATCATTTATTTATAAATTTGCGATTTATAAAATTTGGTAAAGTGATACTAGTTTTAAAGTAGTCTAACAGATCCAGGAGTAACCCCTGGCTGTTTTAGTGACCCCAAAACCCCCCAAAAAAATGAAAAAAATAAAAGTTCGCAACAGCAAAGAAAATAAAAGTGTGAAGGGGATGTTGTTTGTTATTTAAAATTCACTATCTTTGAGGCCAAAACAAAATTGCCGTGGGTAAGGTGCTTGCCTTACATATGGCTGACACAAGTTTGATGTCTAACACCCCATAAAGTCCCCTAAGTTTTACTAGGTGAGATCCCTAAGTATAGAGCCAGAACCACTAGACAGAGACCTCAAGAATTAAAAAAAAATAAGTTTTACTTTTCTGGGTTAGAGAAATAGTATAGTAATAGTATTTGTTTTGTGTTCAGCAGATCCTAATTTTGTCTCCAGAACACATGGTTCCCCTACACACAACCAGGAGTGACTCGTGAGCATAGAGTAGGAGAACACCTCAGAACTGTCAGGTGCAACCTTAAATTGTTTTTCCAATAATTAAACATGCACTAGTCTTGAACACATTTCTAAGCAATTATATGGATGGTGTAATTAATAAACAGTAGTTTATTAATTTATAAACATGATTATATAACATGTGAGGATATTCTAATAATATGTACTTATGGAGGAAATGTTTATTTCAGTCTTATAGAAGCAAAATGAATTCATAATTTTATTAAAATAATCTGTGCTCTCTTGTCTGTGATGCTGAATTCTAAGTAACATTGATTACGATATGAAGATCTGCAAAAGACTTTGCAATAAGAATTTCAGATGTTAACTAGGAAAGAAATCTTTTAACTTTCTTTTTGAGAATAATAAGAGATCCATTATTATTAAAAATAGTCATTTAAACTTATTAGTGCATAAAAGTGACACAAAGTACCTGAAATCCTCCTGGTATAGTGGTAAGAGGAAAAAAAATCTACCATTTTAGAAGGAGTTAAGGCAATGATGATTGTCTTAACTTGCATTAATTATTCTAGGCTATTTCTACATGGGCAAACATATTGAAGTATTTAACAGTTGTTCAGAATATTTGATTCTGAGTTAGAAAAACTATTTTATCAAAAATTTTCTTTTCCTCCAAAGATGAGCTTGCCTTATGATTCCTGTACTTCTATTATGCCCTTTCCTCTTTTGACTTTTTAGACAGATAATTCCTTGAGGGCAAGACCCATTTCCAAATTTTGGTACAATTTGCATATCCCTGTTTGGGCCTTCGCATCTCTAGAGCTGACAAACACCAAGCTATATTCAGCAAAAACTCAATTTTCAATGCCCTGAGAAGCCAAAATGTTGCCAAACAGTCACTACTTATCTGAATATCTCAATTTTAATACTTTTTAAAAAACCAATTCACTAATATTGAATTTAATTCATGAATTAGGACTTTAGCTACATGTCTCAAATGGATAATATTTACTTATTAAATAAGTGTATTTTATAGAAATTTTAATTATGAAAAATTCTCCATAAAAGTGTTTTTTCTAATAAATACTGTTGAATAGGAAACATAATAGAAGTGTATGTGTGTGCTTTTGTGTGTTTCCTCTACAAAAAGGAAGCTAAAATAAACTAAAGCCTTTTCATAACAAAGAAAGCAATGATAACAAATGTAAAAAGAAAGGTACCATGACCTTATTCTAATTAATGACTTGGACAATCATTACTTGCTGTCAAGGGGCATTAGTCAAGGTTGATTCTTTAGCCCAAGCATTTACCACTCAATATCATACAGTCAAAATGAAGAACCCCATGTCAATTATCTATTATAAACAAACTATCCAGTCACTTTGAAATAGTTAAACAAATCTATAGACATTGATATTTGCTGGTATCTTTTTTTATACTGCATTGAACTAACTCAGGGTTTATACAGTAGAAACTTCTGTGCAGATATTTCTGAGATGTTAAAATTGGAAAACTCTCAAAGGAGATGGAGATTGTATGGTACTGCAGAAATGCTGGGTCTTCCTATCAAAACAGTGAAAAACACAGAAGCGTCTTTCAGTGCCCCAAATTAAGGATGCTTTTTAAACCTTCCATTTCATTAAATTGCATAGCTGGATAGGAGAGTCTTGCTAAAATATTGTGATTAACACAAAGGAAGCTTAACAGACAATGCTATTATAGGTGAAAGACTGCTAATTGCCATCTTCTCAATAACTTATTGATTTTAATCAAATCTTCCTAGAGCAGCATGCCAGCAGCAAATGGATAACTAGATAGAGGGAAAACACAACAATGGAAGGGGTAATATGGAAGAAATTATTCATGTTTGATTTGTATAAAATTGAACAAATATTCTTGATCAGCATTTATACAAATATAGATTTGTCGGGAAGGTGCTATCTAAATTGCTTCTCTCACAGTGTATTGAAAATTACCATAACTGTTAGCATTTTTAATTATTTTGATCTGCCGAAAATAGATTAAACTGAATGGGAAATTGGCTTATTAAGGATTATATATCTGAGTTAATATGAAATGTTCTCAGCCACTGTGCCTTGAGAATCTTATAGTCTGACATTCACTATTTCTGGTTGACAACGACAGGCAAAGGAGTGGTGGGTTTAACCCTCAACGCTTAGTTTTGTTTGGTGGTGGGTGTAAGTGAAAACCTTCATGCCTTCATTAAGAGAAACTTAGCTCAGGTTGATAACGGGAAGAATTCATAAATGTGTAACCAGGTCAATCTGCCTGGCAGACAGAACCAAATAGTTGTGGGGAGGGCAGAAAAATCTTGCTAGACTAATCTTAACACTTAAAAAATGGAGAACCCTTGAAATCCATCTCGTGTTACAAGAGCAGCTTCTCAGTGTGAGATTCAATATAGTGTTAAAACACTGAAGAACTCACACTTTGGTCATCCGCTAATGATAAGAAAGGGGTTTGGTGCTGAGGCAGAATTCATGGCGTTCCACAGACAGTTTATCTTCTAGTCATTACATTGCTGATATTGGAGACTCAAAAGGAGCTTTCAAGTTAAGTATGCCTACACTTTTCTTTTCTTTTTTTTTTCCAAAGAAAAATCGCAAAGCCCAGGATTTAACACAGAAGTCAGAATATATGTCTAGCATTTGCCATGCCAGTTAAGTCCCTGGTACAACATGGTTCACTGAACATGCAAATTGCAGCCCAGAACGACCCCTGAATGACCCAGTAATCCTTGGCACTGCATCCTCAGATTCAAGTATTGTATGCTGTATAGAAGACAGCAGCTATTATCTGGACAACTAGCAAATATAGGACCGAACTCTTACATTTCTTATCAGAAGAATGACAAATATCCTATCTCTGGCAGCAAACTATAAAGGCTATGGAAGAGGGTACTGGCTTCTCATCAGAAACTGCTTTTCCAAATTGTCTTCTTACTAGGTCTGATCAAACCCATTGGCAGGCAGAATAACTAATTGCCTTTTGCTGAAAATCAATGTCATATTGGTTGCATTAACACTCAAGATTTGGGTTACAAATTATTTCTTTCAGCATATATGTTAGAAGCAGATGTTTACATAGTTTCGAAAACACTATTCAAGTTCAATGTCAGTAACGTTTTGTATCTATCTACTTTTTTCTTTTTGAACCTTACTGAATCTTCACTCAGGATTTATTTCTGGAGATGCTCAAGGTACCATAGAGAGTGCCAGGAATTGAAATGGAAGGATCATATGGGATTCTGGGAATTGAACCTGGTCAACCATATGCCCTATATGACAAAATGTTTGCAGACTTAGAATGGTGGATAGAGCATCTGCTTTACACATAGTAGACCCGGGTTCAATCCTCAGCATCCCACATGATCCCCTGAGAATGCCACGAGCTATTTCTGAGTGCAGAGCCAGAAGTAATGCCTAAACACTGCTTGTTATGCCCCCCAAAACTAAAATAAAACAAAACAAAAAAATGACTGATCCATCCTGGTTATAAACCCAGTAAATTAATAGAAGATGGTTTGATTCTTTTCATATTTACACATTCACATCATTTGGGGGAAGGGGCGAACCCAGTAGCCTTCAGGGGTTAATTCTGGTTCTTCACTCATATATTGCTTCTTGCAGACTCAGGGACCATATGGGATGTTGGGATCAAATGCAGGTTGGCTGTGTGCAAGGAAAAAGCTCTTTTGGGTAGCACTTTTCTATAGCTCCAGCCCCTTCAAATAATTCTTTAGAAAAATTCTATTTGACCGTAAAAGGTGGAGGAACAGAACAAAGAAGTCTACATTATGGCTCTGAAATTATAGATGGTGCTCTTCCAATATATTGTAAGCACAAAACACCTGCATCCAGGTCAATCTTTAAAAAGTCATGAGATTAAGTGACTAGGAAACAGGTAGAAAATAATTCCTCTGGTAGTTTAAAAGGCAAGGTAATGTCATAATGATCACATTGCTACCTTCTGTTGAAAGTTTGGGGGAAATACAGGTTAGTGCAACAATGACAAGTATTCTGGAAGCAGCTGCCAGCCCAGTTGATCAGTAGTGGCTGATGGAAGACAGGTACTGGAAAGAAATCTGAGACTGAGTCCAGGCTCTGCAGGAAAGAGGACTATGATGGATTAGCCATGTCTTCCTTGGACAAGAAAAGCAGAGATATGGTGCCTGTTTCACACATCAGCCCATCCCTTTCTACTTATTTCAAGCAACTTGCTCTTCACATTGCTTTAAGGAATGCATGAGACTGCAAATTCATGGCTTTGTGTTTCATAGATGAAAATACACAAGAAGAAAATGAACGCGCCATGGTTACTTCTAAGTTCTAATGAGGCATTTCTTCTTCTCTCTGTACTATTTTTAGGCTCTGAAGAAGCGACTGAATTAAATAAAACAATGCCCAAATTTTGTAGCAAAATGAATAATCTACTAATCTAGTGGAAAAAGGGAGAAAGGAATATTTTTATTTTTGACACAAGTCACAAAATATTGACTTCCATGGAAAATAGAGTTCCTCTAAAATCTGTGTAATTCTTTATTAATGTTTTTCTAGTATTTCTCTTCCTTTCTGAACAGCCATGAACAAATATAAAGTCACGTCCTCTTTGCATCTAGACTACTGGTATAAATTTAGTCTTGGAGATTGATTTTGTTTGTTTGGGGCCACATCCAACATTAAGATTTACTCGTGGCTCTTTATTCAGGGGTGACTCCTAGCAGGGCTCTAGAGACCATATGGAGTGACTGGGATAGAACCAAGTTTATCTGTGTGCAATAAAGCATGTGCCCTACCCACTGTCATATATCTACAGCTCCAAAAGAGTACTTAAGGACACCAAAAGTGTTTGCTTTTTTTAGTGCTAAGTATGACTAGACACAATAAAACACGCAGAAGTAGCTAGTCATACAAAGAACAAGTTGGTGATTTTATTGAAGTTTCTCAAATAACAAAATAAATTGTTGAAATAAGTAAATAAATAAATTGTTGAAAAAAATTTAAAGCAATAATATATTAAAGCATCCTAACAATTTATTTAGATAAGTAAATAATTTATTTAAATTATTTAATTTAATTTTTTAAAAAATTTTAAATTACTCAAATTTAAATTTATTTAGACAAGTAAATAATTTATTTAAATAAGTTAATAAATAAAGTGTTGAAAAAATTTTAAAGCAATAATTTTAAAGCAATAATATATTAAAGCATCCTAACCATTTATTTAGAACATTTTTCTTATTTTCTTTTTTTTGGTTTTTGGGTCTCACCTGGCAATACTCAGGGTTTACTTCTGGCTCTGCACTCAGAAATTATCCCTGGCAGGCTCAGGGTACCATATGGGAATATCAGGAATTGAACCACCATTGGTCCAGGGTTGGCCCTGTGCAAGGCAAATGCCCTACTGCTGTGTTATCGCTTTGGCCCCTACATAGTATTTTTTTCTTTAGCTAACAGCCATATCTTTTTTCAAATCTTTCCATTTCTAAGATTAGGCTTTAAAAATTATTATTATTATTAATTAAATTTATTATTACATAATGGGCAGAACTCAAAAAAGAAAACATTTTTCCCTGTCCTTCCCTTGGTTGCTAAATATATGTTCAGATTCCAATTAATACGTTCTTCCTAAATGAGAGTTCTAACATTTGTCTAATGGAATGTTTCTAAGAAAAACTTTCTGGTTGTTGTTATTGTTGTTATTATGCCATACTTAGTAACACCCGGGGACTACTCTTAGCTCCGTCCTAAGGGGGATCATTCCTTGGGTCCCATGCAATGCTGGGATTTGCATGCAGAACATGTGCTCAGCTCTTCATTGACAAATCTCTCCAGCCTGATAATCCAGCTTTGAAAAGCTCAAGCAAATTTGTATCCACAAGTGAATAATTGAAATCACATATATTAAATCCTTAGCTGCTAAGGATCTGTGTTAGACAGGTTGACAGACAACTGGCTGCCTTGAGGTCTTGTATGAGGATTCATTTAACTTTTCAGGGTAAAATCAAGAAGAAGCAGATGTTACTGGTTTGCCTTCCCCAAGGCTAGATAGACAAACCTATTCTGATACAGAAGTTAGACTTCTGGGTTGCAATTTCCAGACTGCTAGAAGTACATTCATTTAAGGAAGACCCAAGTCTTAGAAGCAGCTTTGCATATGATTATTAAAAGGGAAGAGACCTCTGAGAGGCAAAATTCCTAAATCTCAAAAGAGAGCTTCTAAAGGCATTCTCCACAAGAGTTCACTGGAAAATACACTTGGTGAGTTTATTTTTTTTTATTTTTTATTTTTTTGGTTTTTGGGTCACACCCAGCAGGATCCATGCTCAGAAATTGCTCCCGGCAGGCACGGGGGACCATATGGGGCACCGGGATTCGAACCGACGACTTTTTGCTTGAAAGGCAAACGCCTTACTTCCATGCTATCACTTGGTGAGTTTAAACAAGTCACTGACTGATCAATTCAGAGCTGGATGTCTATAGAGATAATTCTGTACAAAATAATTAATTACTAAGCCTCAAGTCTACTTGCTGAGTAATTCAAAGGGTTTATTTGTTTGTTTGTTTGTTTGTTTTCCTCCATTGGTTCCTCTTGGAACCAGTTTTCTGATAGCTGTAGATCTCAATCTTCCTAGGGTCCTGTCTACCTTTGACATTTGACATTTTATACCTTCAAGGCTTAGGGTCATTGAAAAAAAAAGTTTTTTCTTTTCTCTTTTTGTCAGTGTAGATCAGGAGAGGGATGTTACCCCTAGTGTTTCTAAGTGGGGGGGGGGAGTGGACATGCATGCAGTGTTGGGGGTAGAACCCACAGTTAAGTCACAACTTCTATCCAAATTCAAGGGACTCTGAATTATCTTTGTCCATAACCATGTTTATTAATAATTAATCAGATGAGCACCACATTAGCATTCAAATAAAGAATATGATTTACATCAGGAAAGCAAAACATACAAACTTCATACAAAGGAGGAAAATATTAGAAATGCTGGAAAGATAGTACAGTGGATGCCTTGTATATGTTGAACAACCAGCATCACATATGGCCCCTGAATTCACCAGAAATATTCCTGAATTCTGTTAGGAGTAAGTCTTGAGATTACCCCTTTAGTCCAAAAAGTAGACAAAAATATTTTTTAATTTAAAAAATAAATGATTGAGGTGGAGCAACTATAGCAGGTAAGGCACAGGGCCAACCTGGGCTCAATTTCTCACATTCAATATGATACCCTAAGCACTTCCACAACTGTGATACCTGAGTGCAGAGCCAGGAGTAGCCCCTGATCACTGTCAGGTATAGTCAAAAACAAAAAACAAGAAATGATGATTGATTTTCTTCATTTGAAGCAAACTGGCAAGTTGATTGAATGTTTAGAAAGTAGATCCACACTTAAAATCTGATAGAGGGCCAGAGAGATAGTACAGTAGGTAGAACACTGAAGTAGCCTTGCATATGGTAGAGCTGGATGCCATTTCTGGTATTTTCCTCCACCACCACCCCCAATTTCTCACCATTAGTGATCCTTGAATATAGAGGAGTACACATTGAGTATGACCAGGTGTGGACCCAGAAGAAAACCAAACAAATCCTCACACTAGAAAGGGTAGAGACCAAGTGGGACCGCAGCATTACATTCTCTGGTTGAATATCTTGAGGGGCAGAAGAGATTGTCTCCACTAAAACTCTAAACTGAAAATTAATTTTGAGAAATCAAGGCATGGTCAGAGCCACCAGGAGATTCTAAAAGTATATTTAAATGCACATTACCACTGAACTACTAATGTTGGGTAAATGAGGGAGTAAAACAAATTACACGATTCATTATCAACTCAAAAGATGGGGAGAGAAAAAGACTTCCATTTGTAAGAGCACTTGGGGCTCTTTCTTCCACAAGAAACATGTTTCATGCCATCCAGACAGTAAGTAGATTTCTTTCACAAAAACTGTTACATTATCTAGGTAAACATGTCAGTCAAAGACTACAACTAGCAATTTACAGCAATGATGCGAGATTTAACATCTAGAGAGCAAGATTCCGGTGGGAAATAGTGTTTTTATTTACCTCTTTGTTACCAGCACATTAAAAAAAAAAGCTTTTATATGAGGAGTTTTGAAAAGAGAGCATTTATGATATAACAAAAACAAATCTTTAAAACTTTGAGGTCTTTTTATTGGATTGCTTTCTCTTTCAATTTAGGAGATAGTTTCTCTAAAGACTATTTACTACATTTTTGAAGCTATTTTAAGACAAACATTTTTTTTTCCATAATGAAGCTTTTGAAAAGTCGTGCCCTGGTATGTTATTCTCCAACCATGTTAGAGATTTAATCATTACTTATTAATTTTCCTATTTTCATGAGATTTTTTATCAAACTTAATATTCTATTAAGGTAGCATCTGTTAGAAGAATTATCTTGGTTTTTTAAAGCAAATTTTAGTTGATTACCATGAATCTACATAATTAGAATTAGGTCTAATTATGTAGTGTAAATACATGTAATATATTTATAACATATAATGACATAATTATGATTCACAATAATGTTGAAAAACTCCTCCTTAAAATT
>PVKC010027138.1:0-15871 GCA_004027635.1 Crocidura indochinensis
TTTTTTAAAAAATCTATTCTATGGGATCTCTCAAGCTAAATATGTGGGATTCTGTACATAATTAAAGAAATCATAATCTGTAATTTCAATGGTCTTGAGCAGGCTGGAGCACTTTGTAAACATGTTCCGTAATGATCACTAGGATTTCATTATGTTCAGGAGTGTTTCCTAAAAGAAACTTTAATATCCACTATTATAGAAAGAAGTAAGTGAGTCTAGGAGCATTATTAATCTGTCTGTAAGTAAATCCCAATGCTGATAGGCAGGAACAACTCAGGAACAACAGTGTTCAATGTAGGATAGCATACCTGTATATGCTCTAATTGGGATTTATAGAATAATATTCTAAAATAAAGTTCTTTCTTGTTTTGGTTAATGAACATTTACTGAAGACTTAGCACAACAATCATTGCAAGAATATCAACATGGCTTTAACGTATCTTCATAATGATAACTTACTGATAACACTTGAAAAATTTGAGAACTCTTAAGCACATGAGAGTGATTCAATTTTATGTCTCAGGAATAATGAGAAAAATAGGCAAACAGATTCTATATGGTAATTATTTGGAAAAATTTCTAGCATTCTCTATCTATCTAGCTATCTATCTTTCATCTATTTTATATATTAAACTATATTTGTATTTGGACCACATTAGTGGTGGTCAGGGCTTACTCCTGGTCCTGTGCTCAGGGATCATACTTAATATGCTAATGAGACCATACGGGGTACTATGGATAAAACCTAAGTTAGCTGCAAACAAGACAAGCACCCTACCCTCTATATTCTTTTTATGACCATCAACAAATAATTTTTTGCGAGAGTTTGGGCCACACCCATTTGATGGTTAGGGGTTACTCCTGGGTATGCACCCAGAAATTGTTCCTGGTTTGGGGGGACCATATAAGATTCTGGGGGATTGAACTGTGGTCCATCCTAGGTTAGAACTTGCAAAGGCATAAGTCTTACCTCTAGCGCCCCCTCTCCAGCCCGAACAAAATCTTTTTAAGAGAGATTTAAGTTTTATTATTTTATTTTATTTTTTGGTTTTTGGGCCACACCTAGTGACGCTCAGGGGTTACTCCTGGCTATGCGCTCAGAAGTTGCTCCTGGCTTGGGGGACCAAATGGGAAACCAGGGGATCGAACCGTGGTCTGTCCTAGGCTAGCGCAGGCAAGGCAGGCACCATACCTCCAGCGTCACAGCCTGGCCCCAAGTTTTATTTTTTAACATAATTTTATTTATTTTCTATTAGTTTATATTACTATGTAGTTTTGGGAAGTGAGTTTCATACATCAATAAATGTATACATTATACATGGCATGCAAACATATGTTCAGTGCTATTAACCATATCAATTTTGTTCTCTACCCATATTTCCCCTTTTAGAAACCATTTATTTAACATTGATAACTAGCTAATTTATTTTTTTGTATTTACATTTCTCATGTCAGTTTCTAACATTGTATTTAGTATTATCACTTGGAGCTTTATCTCTTTTATTGCAAATTGTGATATTTTATACTGTTACTTAGATTTAAACAAATTAGGAGAATATAAAATTCTTAAATAACTTAAAATTATTCTAAACTGTCAGGCAAGTATAGAATATAGTATAAACTAAGATGCAATTAACCTAAAATAAAATAAATGTTTAAATGCTAATCATAGAATAGGACTCCTGTAGATTAATGGGACATAAAGTAGAAGTTATGTAAAAAGCATGCTCTTCTTTGCCAGAGAGGAGAGTTTAAAAAGGTATTTGAAGTATAATTAGACTCACTTGACTCTAAAAATTAGGCAATGTTTTGTTCAATTTTAAGTGTATGAGGCATGAAACCAGATAATGTAAAAAGACCCAATTGCAATGCAGTCAGAGGAAAGAACACTTGTTAGAGGAACTGACAGTGAAACACATTATAACCACAGGTTACTCTAAAGCAGAAGCTCTAACCAATTTTTGTTATTATTAAAATAGCCTCTCCTCCCACCACAGAGGGTAACAACCTAGGGAAGATTTCTTCTTCAAAGGGAGAAGAACCAGATCCAGAATTTCTATCTTATCTTGGAAGGACATAAAGTAATGATACAAAAACAGGGGACATATTTTATATTTACTTAGAATAGAGAAAAAGTAGATTCTGAATAAATGAAATGTACTGCTGTTTAAAATGAATTTTTGACTTTTTTAGATTTAGAAATATTATAGCTGTAACATGATCAAGACAGTGTTTATTCAAAACTCATGATCCAAGTTCACAAGCCAGAAACCTCTTACCCAGAAAACTCAATGGGCAGTTAGAGTCAAGTTTGGAACCTTTTTTATGCAAAGTAGTTTTTACCCTGAAATCTGTAGTTTAGTAGTGGTGCACTCTAAGGAATCATAATAATGAGGAACGGAAGGTAACAGATTGTGGAAGAGAGGGAAGGAGGGGTAATAAAAAAGAATGAGAGACACAGACAGACAGAGGCAAGATATAAAGACAGAGATAGAAAGAAATGGAGGGCAAGGAGGAAGAAAGAAAGAATCTCAACAGCTGTGCTGAGGAAAAATGATTCCACGCTGTAATGAAACAAAGCTTTCAATTTTCTGCCTATGTGAGATCAGGGATGAGGGTCACAAGTCTTCTTTACCAAAATAGTGATCAGGAAGCAGGAAGAGGACATAATCCTTGACCTGGCAACTCCCTTCAAATAGACCAGATCTTAGAAAATCCACAGCTGTGTGGCAACAGCCACTATTATTCTCAGCAGCAGACACTAGAGAAATATTAGAAATTGCATCTCTAAGATACAACTTGGAAATTTTTGATGAGGCAAAATAGTCCCTTCCCAGCCCCAGTCTGGTTTAGGAATAGTTCCAGGAATGAACCCTGCTTACAGGAGCCAGGAATACATCTGAGTGCTGCTTGTTGAGGTAAGAGAGAGACAGACAGACACAGACAGAGAGAAAGACAGAGATTGAGAGAGACAGAGATTCTGAGAGACAGACAGAGAAGACCATAAATCTAAACACCACACAGTTATAGACAACCTTTTAAAATCACTTACTCTTTTCTTTCCTTTCTTGGTTTTGTTTTTTGAGCCACGCCTTCCTATATTCAGGGGTTACTCCTGACTCTACTTTCAGAGATCACTCCTGGCAAGCTCAGGTGACCATATGGACTGTGAAGAATAGAAGTTTAGGCAGCTCTGAGCAAGGAACACAACCTACTCATTGTTCTTTTTCTCCCCCTCTCTTTTTCTACAAAGCATTTTGACTATCTTTTTATTTCCAAATGAATCATATTATTTTTCCTGGAGATAATAAGATAATCACACAGTGTTAGCCTTCCTTGAGGAATTGTTGAATATTATAACTTCTTCACTTACCCATATTTCCTTTTGATTTGGAGAAATTCTTTTGAAGTTCAAAGGGACGTTTTGTTTCTTTTGTACACAACTCCAAGATTTCAGCTCTGTTCTGTTGTTTCGGGCAGTAACTTAAACTTAATATCCAGAGACAGAATATTTCATTCATAATATCACTTGCAATGAGGTTATGAGTTTGATGCTGGTCCTCAACTTCATTTCACAAGGCAGAGGAATTTTCACTATGGTGGTAAGACTATTTTGGAAAGCATTTCAACACTGAGACAAGCAGTATCTATAGATGGAAATGTTTATCACACACAGACACACATCATACTAAACTCTATACAAACTATTTATTTAATGGTTTCTTTATAATAGTGTAGTCTGAGGATTGTTCAGAGTCTGATTCTACTGAGAATTCAGAACCTGTAGATTCAGTAGCTTTTACTCCCAACTTACTCTTGTTCTTAGCTCTTCAATATTACTCCTCTATTGTTGCACTATACCTACCAGCAGTGAACTCCAAAAGTCTATATTGAGTTATATATTGAGTTACATGAAATATCAGGGTTACTGTTTACAATCAGCTAGACCCCAGCAAAAGTGCTACTTGGTTTCTTTTATTCCTTGGTCTTTTATCTAGTTTTTCTTATAAACTTAAGTTCTTTCCATGTTTTCTTTTCAGTTAGGTTACATTCATATTTTCCTTTCAGACAAGTCATTTAAAATAGAACAGCATTTTTCTGCTTGTCCATACTGTTTCTTTGGAAGTTCCTCTGGGTTTCACAATAAAATTGTTTTCTCAACAAAATCTGAACTCTCACTCCATAATATTTCAGAGAAATTCTCACAGAATTCTTCCAAATAAAAGGTAGTTAACCATTTTGGGGATAGTATTTCAGATAGTGCTGTACAAAATCTCTAAAGTGCTATTTGTTTTCACAAGTAGTCCTTCTCATTAGTTCTTCTAAAAATAAGAAATATCCTTAGAACTCAGATCTATCATGATTCTTAATATAGCTATAATAAAACCTATCAAACAACATAGCAATGAAGCACTATGATTCTTTTGGGAATATATGGGAGGTTGCAAAGAGTTACTTTAGAATTTTATATATTTCAGGTGGCATTAACAGATTAGATAGATTACACCTATAACATTTTTAACAAAACAATGTGCAAAAATAAAAATACTTTATTCAAGACCCATCTAGTTTAAATTATGTATCAGACAGACGCTAAGTATAATGAAATTTTGATGGTGATGTGAAATACAAGATGCAGGTGTTTGATTAGTTTCCTTTACTCACTACACTAAAAGCTTACATGTTAAAATTTCAAACATATGTCCTTTTCTGCCTCTTTTCTGCCAAGCTGGCTCTGAACAACAAGGAACTTCTCCAGGACCCGCATCTGGTAAGATGTCCCCACATGACCCACGTGGGGCCAATCAAACTGGGTGATTGGGCACCCAGAGACTTTAAACGAACATCAACCATGCGCTCTGCTCCTTTTCTGCCTCTTTTCTGCCAAGCTGGCTCTGAACAACAAGGAACCTCTCCCGGACCCACTCCCAAAAAGCGTGGCCATGTGGCCAAGCTTACCTTGTAACCCCCAAATTCCATTACTGCACATTGTAAGAAGCAATCTAAAGTAAAAAAAAAAAAAAAGAAATATTATGTATTACATTCTGGGGACTTGAGGTACAAAGTAATTGTACATGGGTTCTGTTTTATTTTTCTTAATGTTCTTTGGCTGAAAGTTCAAAGTTAAGATATCAGCAAGGGGATCTCTGAAAATTTTATTTATGGGTGATTGCCCTTCCACTGTAACTTTACCTTGTCTTACCTTGTCCTCTTTCTCTGCATCTATGTTCTCATAATTAAAAATAAAAAATTAAAAAAAATTTCAAACATATATTTCCTTTTGAGTGATTCTGGCTAAAATAATTTTTTAATTATAGTCATTTTTATTTTGACCAGACTGTATTACAAAGCTTTCACAGTAATATTTTAGGTACATAGTGACATTGAATCAGGGGCATTCCCACCACCAATGTTGTTCTCCTCCACCCCTTTTCCGAGCTAGCATTCCATATACCCCTCCTTTATCCCCTGGCTGCTAGTAGTATAAGTGGTCCCCTGTGTGTCTAGCTTGTTGTAGATTGGGTATCAATTCTGATGACATTGTAAAATAAGATTTTTAACTGAAATATTATTAATTGTTTCATTTCGTTTCTTCTCCACTTGTATTCATTTACATTGTTAATTTTTTGGGGGATATTTGGGTCACACCTAGTAAAACTCAGCAGTTATTCCTAGTTCAACATTTAGGGATCACTTCTGGTGGGGTTTTGGGGACATTATATGGAATGCTTGGGATTGAACCTGGCTCAGTTATTTGTACGACAAGTACCTTATCTGATATAATATCTTCCTACCCTCCCATTGATAATTTCTAGTGTAGTACATTTCTTTTTTTTTTTTTTTTTTTTTTTTTTTTTTTTTTGGTTTTTGGGTCACACCCGGCAGTGCTCAGGGGTTACTCCTGGCTCCATGCTCAGAAATTGCTCCTGGCAGGCACCGGGATTTGAACCAATGACCTTTTGCATGAAAGGCAAACGCCTTACCTCCATGCTATCTCCTGGGCCCCATGCAGTACATTTCTTAGCTTCTCACATCCTTTCAAGTATAATCATTAAGTGTGTAGGCTGTTTTCAATGATTAAATTTTAACTTTGACATTTCTTATTTTCTATGACATTATCAAGTCTCATTTTTTCCAACTTCCTAAGGGTGCATGCAATGATTTTAATTTTTATGTGGTCACCAGAGGAAGAAAGCAGAAAGAAATTTCTTTTTACAAAACTCATTTTAGGTTTCATTCTTAAAACTTACAATTTTCCAGATTAATTTCATTTGAAATTTCATGCTTTTACATTAAGAAAGATAGTCATGTCTGGGAACAGGGAAAATTATTCCCACATCATCAGGGATCTTTTGAGACTGGTCAAAAACAAAATCAGATAGCTTTGAAAGAGAAAGTAAAAATTTTGATAATACACATAGATTTCCATTTGATAAATTCTAATGTTAAAATAAGGCTGGACAGCGAGACATATTCAGTATGCTTTAAAGTGACCCTCTCTAAGGAGAAAGGGATAAATTTTAACTAGGAGAGGATGTTTGTTAATAAACCTAGAAAAGATATTAATACCTGGATGATGGATAGAATACTTAGATGATTCCACCTAAACTATATTCTATGTTACAAAAAGTGACAATGATTACTTAATTAGGAAACAAACTAAAGATTAAAATTAGTACAAAAGCTTGTTTTCAGTCTCTATGATTTCACTAGTGTAATTTATAATAATCCACATTATTTAAGTAATAGTAATATATTTTCTCAGATCTGCGGGTCCCTGATTGAATTTCAATCCCCACAATAGGGAGATGCTTAATATAATAAATTTACCATAGATCTATTGACAAAGTTCTATCTGATTCTTTGTGGGATAACAATCTCAAGGCAGTGGGACCTACTGGGCTGTATGTGCAGGAATATATCAGAAATGATAAAAGAATTCATTCCCATTTCCACCTGAATTCAGGTTCTTGGTTTTATGTTTTCAGAACAAAGAATTTCTGAGGGTGAAAAAGGGTGATGTAAGCTTTTTCTTATTTTTGGTGGGAATACATATAAAGATGTGTAAAAAGAAGAAAAGCAACACCTCAATGAAATAAAAATGAATTCTATACCCCAAGTTTGGATGCTGTTATCCACAGAGTGCCTTGAGCTGCTGTGCCAGGAAGGTGATTTTATAGAATTTAGTAGTTTTTTAGGTTTTTTTTCCCCCTTTTTAAGTTGTTTCATTGTAGACTGATGTTAGAGAATTTGTAGGGAAAGTGTTTTTAATTTTGTTGTTTTGTTTTGTTTTGTTTTGTCTTGTCTTTAGTTGTTCATCCCAGATGGTATTTTTTTTTTGTCTTCACATGGAAGCAGAAAACTCCTTTTAAGAATAGCTATGCGACAAATAGACATTGGTTTTCATATGTTTTAATTTTGAGGCTACAAACCAATTGTACTCAAGTCTTACTCCTGGGTCTGTGCTCAGAGAGTGATCACTCTGGTCAGCGCTGGTTTTCTTGGTACTGAACCAAAGTCAACTGCATGTAAGGCAAGTACACTTCCTCTATACCATTATACCAGATCCCACTGTCTGTTTTCTTTTTTTTCCCCACTGTCTGTTTTCTATATGACTTTCTGAAATTTACAGACTTCCTACTTCAAGAGATGACAAATTTGAAAATCAAATTTAAAACTTATTTGATCTCTCACAATTTTTAATTATGCCCTCACATACAATAATAATTGAAATAAATTAATCATTCAGCCTTCTAATTAAAAAGTAAATTTTCCTAGGGCCAAGGAGATAGTTTAAACAGCAGGAGCACATAATTTGCAATGTAGGATCTTCACGTTCAATTCCAGACATGGCATATAACCCCCAAACTACAAGTAGATCCTTAAACTTAAATGGTGAACAGCCTCAGAACAACACTAGTATGACTTACAAATTGTAATCAAAGTATATAAGTTTTCATTTATATACAAAGGTGGGTGCTATTTTAAAAATGTAATGCTCTCATAATAAAATAAAGGATAATGTCATGGAAGTTACTGCTATATTAAAAAGTATGGTAACTGAAACGTCCTTTAGAAGTCAAATAACTTAATATTTGAACTATTGAATTAATAATCAATTAATAATTAATCAAAATAAATTAGTTAATTTTTACTATTATCACCTTGCCTGAACCCAAATTTCCATATGGTGACAATTAAACTGTCATTTAAATCTTGGAATTAGTCCAGTGATGCATAAAACTATTGAGTTCAATTGTATTCGCCTAAGGAGAGGACAAGGGAGAGAGATAGGGAACAGTCAGCTTTTTCAGTCTCCTCTATGACTTTCAGTGAGAAACTTTCTCAGTGTTATAAATATACCTAACTGAGTTTTCCCAATCAAGATCCCTAAATCCCTTCGTCTGCTATTCTGTATTAGCAGTTGTGTTTTATTATTAGTAGACCGCACTAAATTCCAGTCATCATGTTAATTTCAAGCTATAATATGATGTTACTAAAGAACTGGGAAGAAGTGGGAAAAGACAAGTCAAATAATACCATCCTATCCACTAAAATATGCTTAGATATCATGATTCTGGGCTATTAAGGAGAAGGAGTGGGAGAGTCTTATGTCTTCCTACAACCTGAAACAAATTAGTCTCCTTTCTATTCCCATGAAGCCAATTGAAACTCAATATAGATGTCTTTTCACAAATTGACACTTGTGCCAGGGAGCTAAACCAGAGGAATTGTTAGCAGGCACTATATATGAGAGTCTCTGTAGCAAGCCTTTATGGACCCCTAATTTACCTTCAAGCCCTTAACTAGAAGAAGCACCTGAATACAACATAGTGCTTATAAAATATATAAGCATCTTGTCTAGTTAGAAGCTTTATAATAATGAATTTTGCTATAAGTTATAATTTCATAGGTAATTATACATCACATTATGAAATTTCTCTATGAAATTTGTATATATAATAAAATATAATATTTTATTTAAATGAATATATATAGTTATGTATATATAATCATTTTCTATCCTGTTTGATCCATACTTCTGTCACATTCATTAAGTAATTTCCTACTGATTACTTAAAACTTCAAGTTCTATTTATGTACCAGATTGCTAATACAGTTAAAAGTTTCAGTCATATAATATTTCAATACTATACCTACCACAAGAATATCAATCTTCCTTCGTCAATGTCTCAAAGCATTGGTTTTTTTTTAATACAGTTAAAAGTTTCAGTTATATAATCTTTTAATACTATACCTACCACAAGAATATCAATATCCCTCCATCAATGTCTCAAAGCATTGGTTTTTATTTAGATTGGTTACTTGTTTATTCTATTGGTGTTTAAGATGATAAGAATCAACAGGTGAGTTACATTTTATCAGATGCTTGGCGACTATAATTTTAGGGTTCTCATTTTAAAATTTTTTAGATTATTTTTCTGGAAAAAGTAACAAATATTTTCTAGCACTTTAATTTTATCCCAAAAGAAAGCTGAAGTCTTCCAAGATAAAATGATTGATTTACTATAGTATTGTAACTGCAATAAATGATCAAAAATGTATTTCTCTTTGGAAACATGACTTGAAAAATACTGAAATATACATGCAATGCTTTTTATGAAACTGATAAATGTTTAGATTCATGCAAAATATGAGTATATTAATGATATTTTCTGTTTTTGTATTTTTTTCATTTGTTTAATTGACATTATATATAGGATTTAATTCTATAATAAATATATCCAAAGCAGCATCCATTTTGCATTGATGCTACATGCATATAATGAAGGTTACTTTTGATTGAGATATGGTTGTCACGGTCTTCTATTTTTAAGAATGCTTTTGAATATTTACTACTTATAACCAACAGAAAAGAGCTCAAGGTTTAATAATAACACCATCTTAAATCTTGCAGAATATTTACAGTTCTCCCCAAATTATGTTAATATCACAATATTTTAAAATATATTAAGGGAGAGAGCATACAATTTTCAAAATTATATTATGAGGACAATGAGTGAGAGAAGCTTAAATGTTGCAATTGCACAAATCCAGAAAAATATTTTGTGTGAATAGACACTGAATATTAACTAAATGTGTGAATTTACTACAGAGTATATACAACACTTAAAACTTTTACATCATCATCCTATTAATTTTATCAGGTACTATTCACATTCATAAGACTGATTTTAAATTGCATTGAAAGTCTTAATTTGTGAAAGTTGTAGAGTAAGAAATTTTGAAACCTGTTTCTTCTTTGAAAGCAATAAGAAACTGGAAAGTTTGTTGCAGTTTTATTTTTTAAATTTCCACACATAAATAAAGGCTTAATTTTGGTCTTTTCATTTTTCCTTAAAATTTATATTTATTTTTGGTATGACAATTTACATTTAATTTTTTATAACCTGAGAGTACTTTCTGGAATTCATATATTGTATCTTGCCATACATAGAGTAATAATATTTATGGTATTGGGATTTTACATTTAGAAATAATAGATAAGGGTTTAGAACCATAGTGCAATGGATAGGGTCTTTGCTTTACATACAGTTGATTAGGTTTTAAACCTTTGTATCACCTAATGTCCTTCAAGACTTTCTTAAGCCTGTCAAGTGTATGCCCTTAGTTCAGAGTCAGGAATAAGCCCTGCATTTGCACTTTTTACTACTCAGCCTGTTTTTGTTTTTTTTTTTTTTTGTTACCAGTGAATCCACTGAATTGAGTTACAATTTGTCAAAATTCTATTATTTATATAATGTTCTTAGAATTCTACCAGATATACACACACAATACAAAAGACCTGCTCTTCATCACACTCTCAGAGCTAGAAAACAAAATGAATACATCAAGATTAGCAACATATGCTACACTTATCATGCCTGGCAGTTCGTATATACCTATTATATATGTAAGACTATACATAATCTTCAGTTTTAAGATATTTAAAGTATGTAAAAATTGTAAGATTAATTCTCACCGAGTTTCAATTTGAACTTTAAATTTAAATTGATTTGATTTCCATTTCTATGAATTAGGGCGTACCTAGTTTGCAGTGATCAATAGGATATGACAATCATTTTCAAGGAAACAAATGTTTATGCTTTAAGAATTCATATTTAAACATGTGTATAAAATGTTTTCAATATTTTTATTGTGACCAAAGTGAATTACAAATCCTTCACAATAATATTCTAGGTACATACTGACATTGAATCTGAGGAATTCCCAGCACCAGTGTTGTCCTCCCTCCACCCCTGTTCCTAGCACGCATCCCATATCCTCGTCATGTGCTGTTAATATATATGGTCCTCTCTGTGTATAACTTGTTGTAGACTGGGTATCAATTTTGTTGCCATTGCCTTATATTTGGTGTTTAAATCTGATTATTTTTTTTATTTCTATTCAATGTTCATACAACTGTTTGTTCTTGCGACCATCCAATTTATGAGGCAGAACAAGATGATTCAGGTTATGTAGTTCTGTTTGAAAAGGAAAAAGAAAGAAAAGAGAAAGGAAAAAGAAAAGAAAAGAAAGAAAAAAACAAAACAAAAAAATGGCAAGAGTCCATTTAGTGGTTATAAATACCAATTTAAATGAAGAAAGGAAAAAAAGAAGAAAAACATAACAAAGAGACAAAAATACAAAAAAGAAAACAGAAAAACAAAAAACAAAACTACAATGACAACAACAACAACAAAATAAAACAAAAAAACTGAAACCAGCGACTAAATAAGGCACCACAGCAATATTGACAATAACTAAACAATAATCACGAGCATGAAATAAGTATAAAAAAGAAAAAATGTGCTTTTTAAAATTTTTTTGCACAGGCACTGTAAATATTGGGGAGATTAGAAAGGAACTTCCCTTGGCATAAGAGATACAGGATTTCTACTCCCTTGAAGCATACTGTCATGGGAATAACTACAGGCTCCTTACATGCTCTTTTTCACTCCCCCAATATTTTTATGGTGCCAGGAAACTTTCTGCTCAGTCGTGGATGATAAAATCAGGACTCTGTGACTAGAGGTCTTGGTATTCATAGGATGAAGCTTAGGGTAGAGTCTTATTTTACGGTTCTAGAAGTTCTGTTCCATAACTGTTGTTTTAATCAGTCATCTGTAGTTGGTGGTCTTTTATTATGTTTCCAGAAGTTCTGCTCAGTTGCAGTTGTCACTGTCAGACCTCTGGAATTAGAGCTCTTCGTTGTTGTACAGATCATAGGCGAAGGTCTAGACTAGGGCTTTATTTTTTTACGGGTCCCTGGATAAATTTGGCCCAGTCTTAGTTGTCACAGTCAGTCTTCTGTAGTTAGCGATCTTAGCTTTTCATAGATCAAAGAATGATGTGCCTTCTGATTTCATCTTATCATTAGGTGGTGAGATAAGACAACCTGCTCTTAGATGAAGTTGTTGCTATTTCCTCATTGTCAGGGTGTCATATCAAAACTGGTGCATGAGGATGCCAGAGCAGTATTGAATTTCCCAGGGGTAGTTTGGTTTCTGGCACTGTTGTGGAGAACTGTGCCGGTTCTATCTGAGATCTAATGTTCAGAATTGGACAGTCACTGTCTGATCATATGGAGTCTAAGTTAGGTTCTCCCAACATCAATATTGTACCTGCATCCGTGTGAATTTTTTTATTTGAAACATTATGAAAATGAAATTATACAGAAGCTTACTAATGAATACAAAATCCTGTGTACTCCTAGACAATTGGCTAAGTTCCCTCTGGTATATAAGGACAGTCATTCAAATGGGTCCAATTTTATTAAAATAATTATGTCAATCATATGAAGGGTTTTACTTAAGTTTGGTGCTATTTTCACAAATGCTGTTGCATGTCTTCAGAGCTATATTTTACTGTGATAGAAAAAGAATGCTTCAAATTCTTCTACAGCTTACCTCAGTGATATTAAATCTGAAGGATAACTTCTTGAGATCATGAAGAAAATCTAATGACAAAGGTCTTTTTTTTTCTGGGGATTTTGCACCTTCCCAACTTGTATGGTATGGAATAACAACTGATCTTTTTGTATAACCTATTACTTGCACAAAGACACCTCTTGTCAGAATTTATGATTCATACCAAAATTGATCACCTTATAGATTCCCCCAGAAAGATCTGTGAACATAGACCCAAGGAAAATAGTTACCAAGTCAATTACCTTTTTTTAATTTGGGGGGAAATAAACCCAGTGATGGTCATGTGTTATCCTGGCTCTGCTCTGCTCACAAGAATCACTCTGGTAGTACCCAGAGAGCCATATAGGAGGCTGGGGATCAAACCTGGGTCAGCAGTGTGCAAGCAAATGCCTTACTCTATACTATTGTTGAGGCAATAGTGGGCAGGACCCTGACCTATCCCCAGGTCTAACAGTTTTGGGCTAGATATTAGGACAGCACTCTGAGAATGAAATACATCAGTGGTTAAAATCTGGCATGAAACAGTATAATTGATCAAAATTCTAGGAGCAAATTA
The DNA here is from genome assembly GCA_004027635.1 of Crocidura indochinensis. Lineage (NCBI taxonomy): Eukaryota > Metazoa > Chordata > Mammalia > Eulipotyphla > Soricidae > Crocidura > Crocidura indochinensis. The sequence continues at coordinate 13,489 of PVKC010027138.1, forward strand.
GGGAGAATACCTAATTCAATGCAGATGAGTTACTAACGAATTTCTGCTCTTTTATTTTGCTCAACTTTGCATCCATTTCCACTTATCAACATAGTTTTTTGGATTGAAATCTCCTTTAGAATAGTAGAAAGAAATAGTTTTTCAGAGTGTGGGGATAAGGAGGGCCACATCTAATGATGCCCAGGCATACTTCTGACTCTGAGCTGAGGGATAACTCCTGAGAGTGTTTTCGGGGAAGCATATGGATGTTAGGAATTGAAACCAGGCAAATAAAGCACCCTGCCCACTATACTATCTCACTAGAAATACATTTTTCTTATCTTTTTCTATTTCTACTATAGTCATATATATGAGCTCAAAGACATGTTCATGGTTTGTTATTTATCTTTGATCTGAAAATACTTCACTATATCATTGCTGTAAAGCATCATTTTTGCTATTTTTATTGAATATGTTTTGAATTACTTTAGAAATGTATGCTTTACTTCTCTCTAGATTTTGGAAATGTATATTATTATAATAGTCTAATAAAACTAGGCTAATATTTGTACAATGATGTAAAATTTCATGGAATATATCACAAATTTAGTTCATCTGTCTGACAAATTAAACATCTGTAGTTTCTTTAAATAAATATTTATTTATTTATTTAAAATGTTTAAATATAAATTAGGGATGCAATTTAGTGCTGGAATATATGCTTTGTATGTTGCAAACACTGCAAATACATGCACCTATATATCGTCTCTAATACAATTATCCCTATTGTAGAATTTAGATTCAATGAAATAAAAAGGCAGCATTCTTAAACCACCCTTCAGAAGACAGAATTTGAATTACCTTTATTTCTGAGCAAAACACAGTTATAGGTTTCTTTCTTCTCCCATTTTTTCTCCTCCTGCAGATATAAAATAGCCTATGATGTCAAAGATGAAAATGATTGCTAGCGACTCATCTATTAAATTTTACACAAGATCCTTTCAAGATAAAGAACGCTAAATTTTACCTCTTTCTAGCATAATTTCAGGCACATGAGGAATCCTCAGAAAATGTTATGTTCTAGGTGAACTTTAGGATTTCTTAAGTCATGTGTAGAGCTCAGATCTTTCTGCCTATAACAGGCTGTCTGTTTTAGAGCATCCTAAGGGTACTAGGCACAATCAATCCACTGTCATAATATTCAATTGGCAACCAAGTGATGCCCTGGTATGGTCTTGTGAGATAGTTTGCAGGTGAGGTATGAACAAGGCTTAATCTGTTACAATATCAGCACTTTTTATATGGTTTTTAAATGGTTCTTCCCAGATTTGTGAAATGAAAATCTTCTTTTCTCATGCCCTCTAGACATTCCTTCAGTATACCTCCCAAAGACTTTCCTTGTCCTTCCTTCAGCTTCCAACTCAATTTATGCTTTACCCTATCTACTGCCCATTGGAGGGTTCACAACTGGCCAGCCACTGTACCGTGGCACTTATGGAATGTTAAATAGCACAATGGAGGAAAATACAATTCCTTTGTCCTTTAGAATCAAGTTTGAATAGGTTCCAGAAGCCAGACATAATTAGTACGTTAAAAGCACTGGTGCCAACATCATTGATATTAGAACTGTCAACTACCATGTCTTTTTCAGAATTATTACCTGATAACCTTAATAATTTTCCCTGGGAAGACATCTTTTAGCACCATTGAATTGTTCTATATAAAGTGCAAAGATTGCCATTGATTAGACTAATTATTGTCTATTAAAAGCATTAGGTCAGTCAGGCCTATAGAGGAAGTCCTGCTCTGCCTTTGTTCACTACAGCCTAGTAATCATGGTACATTATTTGATATCAAATGCACTATTTTGTAAGTTCCTCTGAAATTATCGCCCATTGAAAACTTATACAAGTACCTATTTAGCACACATTATATGTCAGAGCAGTTTTAGGTTGATGTATATTTAAATATGAGGGGAGGTTTTTGACAGGTTTTATTTCAATTTTTTTCAGTAGCATTAGAGCTCTCTCAAACATATTGACTAGTGTTCTGTTTTCAGTTAAAGACTTGAAGAGAGAAGCAAAAGTATTCTTCAAAGCACCAAACCCAAGAAACTGTCTAAGGCAAATCAGTAAACGCAATCTTAGGCAGTTATACCCATTGTGTTTGAGTGCATAGACACACACACACACAACACACACACACACACACACACACACACACACACACACATATATATATATACATATATTGAAATGTTTTTGTATATAAATGTTTATTCAGAATATTGGCTCAAATTGTTCTCATCTTCATAAAAGCTTGCCAAAAGCTCATTATCTGATGGACTTGTCAACTTAATCATAACATGATCAATTGAGCTTTATAAAATATTTTAACTATAGTT
>PVKC010027139.1:0-15851 GCA_004027635.1 Crocidura indochinensis
TTATTATTATTATTATTATCATTATTATTTTGTATTTTGGGTCATATCCGGTAGGCTCAGGCATTACTCCTGGCTGTACTCTCAGAAATCGCCAACTTGTACCAGTTTTAATATGACATCCTGACATGAGAATATGGCAACAGCTTGATCTAAGAGAGAGTTGCCTTAGCTCATCACCTAACAGTATGATGCAATCAGAATACATGTCATCCTTTGCCCTATGAAAGAAACAAAATCACTATCTACAAAAGACTTACTTGGATAAACATAGACTGGACAAAACCTATTGAGGGAGTAAGTAGGTAGTTCCTAGCCTAGGCCTCAGCCTAGGATTCCTACAAAAACCAAGAGATCTAATTCTAGAGGTCTGACTTTGACAACTGTGACTGAGCAGAACTCCTGGAACCATACTGAAAGTCTATATTCTAGGTTCTGTCCTAGTATATAAGCAAAATCCAAGACCACTAGTTACAGAAGACTGATTACAACAGAGATGAAACAGAACTTCTAAAACCATAAATAAAATCTCTCTCCAATCTTTGTCCTATGACCTGTACAAATAACAAGATCTCTGGCTACTGAGGCTAGATGTCATCATCCACATCTGAATGAAAAGTTTTCTGGCACAATAAAAAGATCTTGGGGGTGTGTAAATGAGTGAGTGTGGATCCTGTGGTAGTTTCCAAGGGAGTGTATGCTTCAATGGCAGAGGAACCTTGAATCTCTTAGGCCAAGGGAATTCCAGTTCTAAGTTCCCCAATATTTACAATGCCTATGAATGGTAAAAGAAAAGAAAAGAAAGATAAGGAATGAAGAGAAAAGAAAAGAAGAGAAAAGAAAGAAAAGAGAAAAGAACAGAACAGAAAAGGAAAGAAGAAAAAAGAAAAAAAGAAAAGAAACAACCCTTTTTCAGAAGTTGCTGGTCTGGTTTTGTTTTTTCTTGGGGGGGGCTGTTTTTGTTTTTTTAATTTTTTTTATTGTTGTTTTGGTTTTGGGTTTATTCCATTTTGTTATCTTTTTACTTTTGTTGTTACTGCCTTGCTGTTTTTGTTTTTGTTTATTTTTGTTTTGTTTTGTTTTGTTAGTTGTTTCTTCTTTTGTCCCTCTTTTCTTCTAAATTGATATGTATAACACCTAGATGGACTCCTCCTAGTTTTTTTGTTTGTTTGTTTCTTTCTTTTTTTCTCCCATATCTCTTCTTATATCTCCAACAGAATCATATTACTGGAATTGCCTTGATCAGCCTCATAATTTGAGGAGGAAAAATGGATGGTACCAAGACCATACAGTTGCATGATTATTTGGTGGAAATAAAAAAAAATTATCAGACTTGAGCCCAAGTCAACAACAACAGAATTGATACCCAATCTACAACAAGCTGTACAAGTGGGAAACAGTTACACTATCATTATAGGAGGTAAAGGAGGAATATATGGGATGTATGCTGGGAACAGGAGTGGAGGGAGGACAATACTGGTGATGGTAATGCCCCTCATTCATTGTCACTATGTGCCTTTAATATTAAAGATTTGTAATTCACTTTGACCACAATAAATATAAAAAAATAAAATAGAAAAAAATAAAAAGAAAACAGAACACTCCTGGCAGACTTGGGATGCAGGAATTCGAACACCGTAAGTCATTGATCGGCTCTATTCAAGGCAAACACCCTACAGCTGTGGGATCTTTTTGGTCCCACTTTCTATCATTTCTACTTGTAAATTTGGAGGCATAAATTTGATGAGATAATGAATGGTTAAGAATGCAAAGACAGTCTTGGATGCAGCTTACCTAGGACTGAAAGCGTTTCGATTCCCCAGCATCCCATATGGTCTCCCAAGCCAGAAGTTATTTCTGAGTGCATTGCCAGGAGTAACTGCTGAGCATCACCGAGGGTGGCTCAAAACATAACAAAACAAACAAAAAATAATTGCAAAGACTTTATATTAATTAAAGTTAAAAGATAGGCCTGGAAAATGTATTACTAATGCTTAATGTTAAGTATGAAAATATTTATATATTAATGAAACATCACAAAATAAGAAAAGTATAGAGGATACGTGAAAGAGGAGTTAGCCAGTGGAAAACACTATCAAAATATCTTAACAAGAATTGGTATAATATTATAATGTGTATATCTATAGTCAATTGCATTTTTCCATCTAGATATAGATTCTTAATAAAATGTTGAGGTAGGGAAGATAGCATAGTAGGTAAGGCTATTGCCTGCATGTGGTCAACATGGGTTTGATCCCCAGCATCCTTTAATGGTCTCTTGAGACTGGTCAGAGTAATTTTTGAATGAAGACTTAGGCGTAATTTCTGGGAACTACCAGGTGTGCTTTCCCCCATAAAATAATTTATTTTAATATCTTGCTTTTATTTAATTACTTCTTAAAGATCTTGTCACTGAATTACGAAGTTATTCTTGGGTAGGCTTCAGTCATATAATGTTTACAAACCAATCCTTTCATCCAGTGTTCATTTCCCTCCAACAATGCTCCCACCTCAGGCTTCTTGGCTACTTCTTATAGATCAGATGCTGCACTAAGAGGGTTGAACTAGTTGATATAGAAATTTGTCTTCAGTATTTTGATTTTTCCATTTCTGACTTTGTATTTTATTTGATTTAAATAATAATCTTCAAATGATGCAATGAGTTAGTCAATACTAGTCAATATATTCTGTGAGGGGCCACCACCAGTGGCTCAAGTCTTACTCCTGGTTCTGTGCTGTATTCCCTACCCTGGACTATGGGCCTGGCCCTGAGTATGTCAAAGTTTATCTTGAACACCTGTAAATAGTAAAAAAAAAAAACATATTGATTCTCATGCTGCAATTGCAAGGTATAAGTCAGCCTATGCAATCTAGATTTTGTATATTTAGAATGGAAATTTTACACCACTGTTGTTGAGTAGAGATAGCTTAATGGTTACTTATTTCATATATGAGTACATCTATTAAGTACTTAAGATCAAGTATAGATATATATGTATATAAGTACAAAGAGAAGTCATTTATGGAATTATCCATTTGATTTTATATAATATACAGGTGTTTGTTGTCATACACCTTTAAAATGTCTTTACTTTTTCTTTCATATCTTATGAGTTAATTAGCACAATTATCTTTAATTACATTAACCATGACTCTCGGGTCATTTATATTAAACACTTGCTAATAAAAGTTGCAAGAGGAAACAGCAAAAATGAAGGTTGGCTGATTCAGTAAGATCCAAGACATTGCTCAACATCCCTGGCTAAAAACATACTTTTGATTCTGACTGAATTTTTTGCAAGCTGAGATCCCAGCTACATAATTATCCCAACAAATATGTTTATCAAATGTCTTTTACTAATTAGCTTGGATAAAGGGAAATGAAATAAATGATAATAATAATTAAAAACCCACTTCATAAGCTAAAATATAGGTAGATAAAATAATCAAATATATACAAAATATTAAGTATACATATAATATTATGAAAAAGTATATTTATAATTAATATTAAGTATTCTAATTTATTTAAGTGTTTAATATATGATATTTAACATACAGAACTGTTGATTTAAGTCAAGAAAAAATAGCTTCCCAAATTTGTGATACAGTACAAATATGAGGTTGTTGATTTTTGATTTTCCACCTCTTCTGGGGGTATCAACTTTTTATGTTAGGGTCCAACTATATTGAGCTACTTCTGGTGGTGGAGACCACCAGAAACATCTCAGTAGTGCTCTGGGGCCACTGGGACCATATCTATTGGTGAACAAGGTCTATTGACTGCATCCAGCATGATAAGCAGGATCATATAATAAAGAGAACCAAACCAGGTTTTGTGTGTGAAGAACATGCTGTATGAACCCTGTGCTTTTTATTAAGTCCCAAAGAGAATATATAAGCAAAGGACTCAATGTAACTATAAGTCTGAACCATTAAGAATAATGACTAATTTTCAAGGTATGAATTATTTTTCCACACTGTACCCAACACTAAAGTACAAATAAACCTTACACAGTTCATGAGTTCCTTGAATATAAAAGCATTTCATTCTTGTACACTAAATAAATTACTTTTAAAGGTTTTAGGTACTAAAAACTGGACTTTGACTTAAAAAATGACTGGCAACACACAATTAACACTTAAACACAGTAATTCAATAACTATTACTATAGTATAAAATTATTTTCTACCACGGCTAGAGCAATAGTACAGATCATAGCCAAACTGAACTTAATTTCTGCATCCCATATGAATGTACATATCCATTTGTAATTCTTGAGAGTAAAGCCAAGAGTAACCTTTGTGCATCATGAGGTGTGGCCCCCCCAAAATACAAAGAAAGCAAAAATAAAATACTTTCTATATCAGACATGTGATGAGCAATGAACAAAAGCTTTATGTAAGAAAATTACCTTAAACCAAATTAGGAAAAAAATAACAAGAAAATAGGAATATGGAATATATGGATGCTTACATTAAAAATAGCATGAGATTTTTTTAAAATATTTTGAAGTATTTTTAAAGATTTAAAAAATAGTGCTAATCACGGAAATTGCAATTGTGATTTTTGAATGATAGAGATTATTGTTATTATAGAAACTAAAATATAGTATGATTTAAAGTTGCTTCTTGGATATTAATTCTTTACATGTAAGAGATTTAGCTTCAATCTGATATGGCAACAAAACAAAATACCAACCAAAATATATCTCTGGAGAAACATTATTTCAAGAAAATATTTAGGATGTAAAAATACCACAAGAGACTTCTAATTATCTTCATTTCCTCCAGTAGACAATATATTCTAGGAAGGAATACTAGCAGGTATTATACTAAAGATTGGAGTACATTTAATTTAAAATAGATATTCTCAAGATATTATCAATAATGATGAACAGTTTTTAGTCCCGTTTGTTATCCATACTCTGCTGTAGGTGGTCCCCAGTTAATCTTTAAAACAACTTATGGGATCAGGCAATAACTCAAAGGACAGAAGAGCTTGCTTCATATATGAATGTTCTGGCTTCAATACTTAGGAAAATCTGGTTTCTCAAACATTGCTGAATGCAGCATCCAAGGGGACAAACAAAATTTCACATAAATAAATAAATAAAAATCTCTTTCCCTTTTTAAAATGAATAACCTAAGCTTACCACAAAGCTTACTCTTAATGCTGTACAAGTCTGTTATCATTTTATTAATAAATAACTGAATAAAAAACTTACTAAAGAGAGGTGACTTAAGGTAAAAGTCTGGTTTTGCTAAGTCTAGAGTGGGACAAAAACAGAAGTACCCTTTATCATGGGTAATTTGTGAAATGGATAAGGAACAATGCTTCTAAGATTCTTTGTTGCCCGAGAATCTCCAGAGATTCTTGATAAAAGTTCTAATTTATTGGACCTAGAGAAAAACTCATTATTTAAATAGATATCCAAAGTATTATTCTAAAGTAATAGCTGAATAAAAATAGGGGGAAAAGAAATGTGCTGTGCACTATGAGTTGGTGGGCAAAAGTTAGATTTATAGATAACAGTTATGATTACATCTGTGAAAAGGAGAGGAATTACTCTTCAGAAATTAAATCAATCTCCATAATTAAATATGAGCACTTTTTCTTTCAATTTATATTGCAGAGCTTCTTTTTATTTTGTTTTGTTTGGGAGCCACACTCAGCAATACAAGTGGTTACTTCTGGCTCTGTTCTCAGGGAGACTCAGGGGAACCTCTGGCAGGCAAGAGCTCAAACCTGGGTCTGCTGAGTGCTAGGCAAGTACCCTACCTCCTATTGCTTCAGCCTCATCAAAGCTTCTTAAACACGACAGTATGCACTTTGACATCTGTATTTTTATTTATTTTTTATTTGATATTCGTAATTCTTTACTGTGATATGTTTTTTTTTTATTTAGTAAAATATGGCAAAAATTCTGAACTTTGTCACTAGGTTCAAGTAGTCCATAGTTCAAGCTCTCTGTGTCAACTGAGAATGTCTTCAGTTATTGATAAATTTCTGATGGGGCAAAATTATCTCAAGTTAGAAACCCATAACACAATGAAAGACAGAAATTTTCCCTACTAGCAATATTTGGCTTACTAATCTATCTATCTATCTATCTATCTATCTATCTATCTATCTATCTATCTATCTATCTATCTATCTATCTATCATATATCTATCCATCCATCCATCCGTCATCTATCTTCTATCTAATCTATCATCCATCTTTTTAGGTATCTAATCTATCTACCTATCTCTATTTCTCTCTATCTCTAGATACATATATATGTGTGTTTGTGTATGAGAGACTCCTTATATTTCCTCCATTATGCTTTGTGAGCTAATGTGGTTTGTTCATGTAACTTGTTGCCTTTTTTTCAAAACACAAAATGTGTCTTCCTCATCTTACACATACTACAGATTTATTAAATAAAATGAGGCATTGAAGGTCAAAAGATGAATGATATTTAAAGCATTATTCTTTTCTGAATTCGGGATGTCTCAGATTTTTTTGTAACAATAACAGGGGATTATAATTAACCATGACAGTCGGAAAGAATTCATTTACCTGAAGCTTTATATTATTAAAATAAATATGTACAGATATATGGAATAATATAAAAATGCTTACAATAAAGGAATGGATAATTTTGAAATGTCTTAGTACAAAATTGGCTAAAGTATGGATTTAGAAAATTGCAGAACATTTTTCAGTATGAAAATTACTCCAGTCCTTTATCTTCTACATGAGTAGATAACCAAATATGCCCAAGGGCATATCTTCACCTTTCCTCTCCATTAATTTCTCTTAACTGTTTTTAACCTCTTTCTATGACATGTGAATGAAATCTATTAAAAATGTCTGAGAGAAGAGCTATCAACTGTGATCATGTGTCATATTGCAGGATCACATTTCTATGAATATGAACAAGTACATAATTTTAGGAAAAATTAGAGTAACTAGATACACATGTGTTCCTCTTTACATTCTTCTAGCGAATTAATTCTTAGTTTAATGGGTTGTCAGGTCAGTAAGTTAGTCTGTGCATCCAATTACATAGTTAAATAATTATGTATGGTACATTACAATGGGGGTACACCCACCCATTTTCATACACTTCATTCAAACACACAAACCACACCCCATACTATCCAGGTTAATTGATATACAGTATAATTAAATTTATTTAACAAAAACAAATCTATTATAACAAAACCTTATTGTAATATAATTTTTTAAGTATCAGCTACCTTGACTAGCATGCTTGCGCAAGAGACTATTGCTCACTATTTAAACTATAATCAGAAAAGATAAACAAGGAGGTTAATGAGTATTTTCAGAGAAGACTAAAAAGGATGTAAAGAGAAGGAAAAGCCCATCTCAATCAATCTGTTAATTTGGGCCACAAGGTACGTGTACCCTTTGTTAAACCCATACAGTTTGGGACTGCAGAGTAGTAGTAGTCACAGTTACCTTATCATTATACATACAAGATTACATCTGCCTTAAAGGGTTTGCATGAAGACTGATACTCTTTCCTACTAATTTGAAGTTAACCCCTGAAGCTGGCCAATTTTACAGGGATGCAAGTGATTAAAGAGATAGACCAAGGCCCCAAATCTAGGCGACTTTAGGGTGAAGTAGAATTTTCGGAGGTAGAGAGGCAGAAGATGGCTGGGCAGAGTGAGTTTGCTTCCAACACCACTACTATCTTTGCCTGTATGATTGTTCAAGCTGCCAGAGGCTTTCTGGTTGCCACGGCAACTGCTGGGCTCTGCTGCAAACTCAAAGCAGAACCTCTGAAGTTAGGTACCAACCGAAGCTCAGTAACAAACACAAAGGAGACTAGGGAGAGAGAAAAAAAAAAAAACGAGAGAGAACAAAATTAACCATGTAACAGGTCTAAAACTGTTGATATTTTTTTAAATCAGAATTTTATTTATTTGTGTAAAAAGAGACAAGTCTTTCCTGAATTAACCCTGAATATTATTATCTTCTGGTGCTGGGAAAGAGACCACACTCTGGGCTCCAAAAGAAGGAAATGTGATTACCAGGAAAGTTTGGAGCGGGTTCAAATTCATTCATTCATGCATACATTCATTCATGCATGCATTCATTCATTCATTCATTTAACATTTCCGGAGATCTCATTGGTGCTGAAAGCAAAGTGCTGTATTTTGGGTCTGGGTAGAGAAGTGAGACAACGCCCCCCCCCACTTTAAAAATGAACGGTAATTAACAATTACCAGTATTTTCCTATAAACTAGGGGAAATCAATTAGGCACTGCTGACTTCTCGGGAATCTTTAACTGGAAGATCTAGGAACCCCAAAACTGGACGTGGAAGAAGCATTGGCTCCTTGCAACAGTTCAGAGGGAAGGGAAGAGGAAGGCGGGAAGCTGCCTTTGTTTCTCAGAGAGGGAAAAACTGTGAAAGCCATTCAACTGTGTCTCTGCCGCTGCGAGGGTGAAGAGATTTGTTTTTCCTTTAGACAGATCGAGCCCTTTTCCCCACTGGGCTCTGTGTCTAGTAGGAGAAGCCCCGCCTTCTGGAGCTTCTGATTGGCTAGATTCTTTGCAGATAATTTATGCGAGCATCTTCTGGGTTTGATTGGTTACTTTGCTCAATGCCCCTGGGAGCCGCATCCTACCTGGTTAGGAGGTGAATTGCCATCCCACACTCTGGCCTCTCCTACTCGCCAGATAGTGGGGAGAGGAAGTCTTGGCTAGGAGAACTGAGCGGATAAAACCATCCAGATGGGTAGTTGGAAAGCTGTTCTCTGCTCCTCTTCTCTTCCGTGGAATCAAAGTAGAGGGGTGAGACTGATGTTTTTGTTACTGGCTCTTCATTTGGGAAACTGGTAAGTAAATTTAAGGACTTCAAACTACTATTTGGTATCTACCCCTTACCCACTCAGGACTGTCACTTAAAAAAAATATATATATAAGCACTTTGAATGTCCTTAAACACATAAGTCTGCGATGTTTGCCATCAGTTTAGTCTTTGATTAGGACTCATTTTTAGGTAGAGTGGTATTATGTGAAGCCTAAAGGTTTAGGTTAGTTAGATTGATTTTGACTTGAAACTGAATAGAAACTAGTAAAGGTTAAATTATTGAAACTGCAGACTGGAGTAGAAATAATTTTACTACTAACTTCAACAAATGAATGTCATTGACAAACTTTATAGATGATTCTGCATTTTAAAAACCAAGTTATTTTAGAAACTTTTTTTAAGAAGCATGATGCTTTTCTGTGTTCTACAGCTAATTGTTCTCTTGTTCTTTTTAATAATTAGTATTCTGAAAAAGCAAAAATTTTGCCTCAAGAGAGATTAAAAAATCAATCAGAGTTTCAAGTGTGTTATTTAGAAGAAATCATCACTTCTGAAGCAGTTTTGAATGATTTTAAATGTAATTGATTATTGCAAATAAATTAGAATTGATATGTGACTGATATGTTTTGGTTGTAGTATGTTTTTATATGTATTAATTTGAATATGTGTAAGAGGGGAGGAAAGAGAGAGAATGAGAAAGAAAAAAGAGAAAGGAGAGAGAAGATATTAGCAACCCTAATTCTATAAGCTTTGGACTGCAATACCTTTCAATAAAACTTTGAAATTGTTCTGGTAAAATAAATAATTAAAATATTTAAATACTATACCTATATGTAAATATTAGCTGAGAATTAAACATGAAACATATTAAGACAGAAACACTATATAGGTTTTAGATATGCTACCAATATTAGGTAAACATGTTTTACATAATTATGCATTTAAATCATATTTTGTTTTGTGATCTTTCTGAAAACTCATGAGGATAATGCAGCACGCTATATATGAAAACAACCTTTAAATTATTTGGATAATAATTATTTATTTCTTTGAATGTTATAAAATTGTGGCTAACATTATATGATGAGTTCCAGTGCTCTCATACATCTTGGAAATATTATGAAAAATCTGTAAAGCTAGAATCAACAATGTTTTTCTGAAATAACAACCTGTCTGCTTCTTTCTCATTAAAAGTGCAAGTCTCCCTTCTGATCTAATAGATACAATACCTAATAAAAGACACTTTGAGTTTTAAAAAAAATTATTTTGAATAATTATTTGATTTGAGGAGATTAATATTGTATTGGTCCAGAACTCTCTTCAAGTTGCTGAGAATTAAAGAAGTACCTGGTGTGATAAGTATAGATGAATACTGGTGATTTGAAGCCGATTTGTGTCAAAGGTTCAACATCTCGCTGGACACTTTTATTTTATCTAGAAAATAAAATAGAATGCATTTACAATACTTTCTGGCTTTCACATTCAGTATGTTTCTATTTGTACTGAATATAAAATAATGCAATGGTTATTTCAATATCTTTCTTTTGTAGCTTTCAAGAAGAAAGTCATCATAACTGAGAATATCACGTGTATCATGTGTGTTTGTTTTTGTTTTGTTTTTGTTTTGGTTTTGGGGTCACACCCAGCCACACTTAGGGGTTACTCCTGGCTCTATGCTCAGAAATCACTCCTGACAGGCTCAGGGGCCATATGGGATGCCAGGATTCGAACCACTGTCCTTCTCCATGCAAGGCAAATGCCTTTCCTCCATGCTATCTCTCTAGTGTATTTGGTTTTGAATTTATGAATGATGAGTGAATTGTTATAATGTCGTATTGCTATAGAAAAGCTAAATTCTTCTATGCATAAATTGTGAAAAAATTGGAAGGTTAATATTGCTGATTATAGTTAGTTTTAGTTATTATTTATGTATTTGAGTTTTGACCACACATGTTGATGCTCCTAACTCCTGGCCCAGTGCTCAAGGATCACTCCTGTAGGTACATGCTGCGGGTAGAACATGTGGGATTCTGGGATTTGAACCCAGATCTACCAAACACTTTGGCATAGCAAACATCCTACCCACTGCTACTATCTCTTCAGCTCACAGATTTCAGTTTTTCAAGTGGCCACATTTGTGGTAAAATCTTTACCTTTTCTGCTAGATCTATGGGACAATGTGTATATGCTATTTATCTTCTTTGTTAGTTTGTTATTTTGGGGCACACTTGGCATTGCTCAGGGGTTGTTTATGGCTCTGTGTTCAGAAATAGCTCCTGGCAGGCTCGGGGGACCATATGGGATGCTGGGAATCAAACTCGGGTCATACTGGGTCTACCTCATGCAAGGCAAATGCCCTCTCACCGTGCTATCTCTCCGGCCCCCTTTAGTATTTTAATTCTTATTTCTTCCTGTTTCATCCTTGTTTTGACCATTCCAGAACCACAAAAAATTATGCTTATGAGAAGTTTGGTGTCTTTATTATAGGTTTTTAGTATAAATCTTCAATGGAATCTGCATTGCATTTAGTAATTTATAGCTATTATTTCTTATATGTAATAAGAAAAAATACATTGTTTCCTCATTAGATTGTTAATGTATATTAACTTCTACTATTATAATAAAAGCTTTAGTCATGATTCTTAGGATAGAGGCTCCATGATGTTCTATAACATTATTTATTTATTCATTTTTGGTTTTTGGGCTACACCTGGTAATGCTCAGGGGTTACTCCTGAATATGTGCTCAGAAATCACTCTTGTCTTGGGGGACCAAATGGGATGCCAGTGGTAGAATTACCATTCAAGGCAAACATCCTACTGCTGCACCATTGTTCTGGCCCCAACTGCTCTATAACATTTTGCCAGTGGTTAAATTTTCTTGAGCTTGATTTGGTTTACTGTAATTGAGAATAAGAGTAAATCATAGCCCGTTTTTAAAAAGCTGAATATTTTTGTACTTCGACCTTTTATAACAAGTAGTTTATTAAAAGTTAACTTTTATAATTTTAACTAAGGGTCAGAGAGAAAGCATGGTAGTAAGGCATTTGCCTTTCATGTAAAAGGTCATTGGTTCGAATCCCGGCATCCCATATTGTCCCCCGAGCCTGCCAGGAGCGATTTCTGAGTGTGGAGCCGAGTAACCCCCCAGCGTCTGCCGGATGTCACCCAAAAACAAAACAAACAAACAAACAAAAAAAGAGTTTATAATTTTAAATAAGAATAATGAATAACTAAGAAATTATTTTGAGAAATTTCAATAAAGACAACTTTCCTTTACCCTTAAGACAGCCAAGGGCCTGGGGCCAGATCGGTGGTGCTGCCTTGTAAGCGCTAGCTTAAGATGGTCCCTCCAAGCTAGGAGCAATTTCTGAGCTCATAGCCAGGAGTAACCCCTTAGTGTCAATGGGTGTGTGGCCCCAAAACAAAAAAAATAGTAAAACTAAAATAAAACTCCTGCAGTTGATAAATGTAATAAAAAGATATAGTCCTAATGTTGGGAACACTGAGAGGGCAGAAAATTAAATACTCCAGAAACATTATCAACATGTTAAATGACTGCAAGAAGTTAGAAAATAAGCAAATATTGTAATTTTAGAGAAGAAAAATGTAACTTATATATGTTCATTGTAGCAAATTATAATACTGGACTAGCTGTGTTAAGCAAGACACCTTTGGGAACAGTAGAAATAGTACAGTAGGTAAGGCTCTTGCCTTACATGCAGCCAACCCAGGTTTGAGCACCATCAGGAGTGATAACTAAGCAAAATTCAGTAGTAATCCTTGAACACCAGCATGAGTGACAGACCCCCCCAAAAAAGATAATATTTGCTTTGATAATGTTTATGTAATGTATATACTACTTAAATAAGACAGAACATATGCTAGGTGCACAGCACAAAGGAAGAATGACTGTCCCTAGTGAGTTTAAACTCTTGTAGTATTTTATGTTTTGCTTGTATGTTAAAATAAATCAAATAAAAAAGCAAAGACAATAAAATGCTTAGCCTACTTCTTGGAATTCAACTCTGGAAAAATAATAGAATATTTCAAGTTGTTATGTACTTATTTTGTGGAATATAGAGACTTTATAATCATTACAAATTATCATAATGTTATAATTATTAACATTATTATGATGTTATAATAATGACATTACTATTCTTTATAGAGCAATGGTCTCAATTTGGTAGATATTTCGAAAATTTCATTTCTGTATCCTTTAAGTTATGCTTTACACTGTTTATCTAACATGTTACCATTAAAAGAGCAACATTCTACTAAAAATTATCTGATTACAATTAATGATGAGCTGTAGGACTCTTTCCTCCTAGGTGAAGTGGTTTGTTATTTTTTTTTTTGATATTTGACATTTTTTATCTTATAAATTGAATAGCAATATATTTTGTAAAACACAGTAAAAAACAGGCAGATAAATATAACTATTGATCCAATCTCTAATGTGTACTTGACTGAAGTCAGAAAGTCTAAGATGTGAACAAAATTGTTAAATATATATATATATATATATATATATATATATATATATATATATATATGTATATTAGGTTATCCAATAGAATTAAGTGTCCTGGTTAAAAAGTTAACCTTTGGACAAAGGTCTTTCACAAAATTGTAAATTTTGTTATTTTGGGGGGGGGAGATGGTTCGGCCACACTTGGTGATGCTCAGGGGTTACTCCTGGCTATGCGCTCAGAAATTGCTCCTGGCTTGGAGGACCATATTGGATGTCAGGTGATCTAACCAAGGTCTGTTCTAAGTTAGCGAATACAAGACAAACACCCTACCACTTGCACCACCACTCCAGCCCCAATTGTAAATATTTTAATACAGCATGCTATTACTTTTTAACCATCCTAGATACATATAATTATTAAAGAATTTTTCAAAATAAATAGCAAAATCTCTTGAGACAGAATTAACTTTTTTTTCTCAATGGCTCTATTCACTAGTATAAAGAAGCGAAATTGACTGGTTAAAATCTGAGTGTTATTCAAATACCTTTTTTTAAAAAATTTGTCATAACAATAATTTATTATCCTATGCAGGTGATTTTTGAGTGAGAATTTATGTACAAAAGACCCTGGTACAAGGTCTTTTTTTTAAACCTTTAAATTGTCTTTGCCGAAATACAGTAGTTTTGTTGTTTTCTGTTCTACTCATTATTTCTTTTGGCCCAACATTAAAATATGTTATAGTCCATTTTATAAGAAAACAACCTAAATGAAAATTGTGTCTTTCTACATTAAAACTATTTGATACCTATTTTCTTATTCTATTGATTTTTCAGAACTTTGGGCATGCTTTATAATTTAATAAGGCTCATTTCTTTGTAAAATCTTAGTAGTCTTGTACAATTTATCATATACACTGGACTATCAAAGACAGAAAATATGAATGCCATGAAGTGTTATATATTCTTAAGTCAGATTTATCTTTGGTTCATTTCTATATATATCAGCGAAGAAAATATAAAATCTGGTGTGAAATACAATTGAAAATTATGGTTCTTTTCCTTCTTCAAAAAGATATTATGAAAACTCACATGTATATGGTCTCCAAAGAACATATATAATATTTGTGAATTACTACTGCATGGAAAGCTTTTCAATAAACTAAACGTTCATAATTTTCTAAATTGCTTTTAGAGAGGCAAGCTGGCCTATCAAGTTAAGTAAAATGAAAAAAAAAAAAACTACTGAAATTGACAAAATATATGGTTTTAGTAGTAGTTTTGTTTCTATATTAAGGATTAGTCAGAATATTATGAAAATATATCTTCAGCCAAATACTAAAAATGATTTTTGAAATATTTGTTCAAATTCTTTTTTATAAAAAAGTAAAGCCACATAAATTGATATTTAAAAAGATTCAGGTAATTCTACATTATTGTATTTTTATTCTTCAGATGCGTATATAGTCTTCTAGTGGTCGTCAAACTACAATCTGCAGGCCACATATTGTATTTAGTCCCATTTTATTTCTTCACTTCAAAATAAGATATATGCAGTGTGCACAGGAATTTTTTTCATAGATTTTGTTTTTACTATAGTCTGGCCATCTAACTATCTGAGGGATAGTGAATTGGGCCCTGTTTAAAAAGTTTGAGGACCCTGTAAGCAATAGATTTAGTTTTAAAAAGATTTTTCTACTATTATCATTTTTTAAAATTCTTATGAGTAATTTAACCATATTAAGCAATATTTAGTAGAATTAGAAATTGTATGAGCCTTAGGGTCAGAGTGGTGGTTCAAGTGGTAGGGAGTTTGCCTTGCACGCCGTAACCTAGGATGGACCGTGGTTCTACCCCATATGTCCCAAACCAGGAGCAATTTCTGGGTGCATAGCCAGGAGTAAGCCCTGAGTATCACCAGGTGTGGCCCCAAAACAAACAAACAAACAAAACGAAAAAAAAAAGAGAAAAGAGTATATTTTCCAATAAAGCAGTCAGGGAGGGAAAAAAAGAATATCTTTTTGACACAAAGATTTTAGGCTGTGGCCTTGTATGAGTTAACATGGTTTGAATCTTCAGTATATATCTCTTAATTCCAGGCATTTATCCCAACTACTGCTGAGTGTGGTCCCAAAACAAACAAACAAAACAGACCTTAATTTTGTTTCCTTAAACCATTTAAATATTTCACTCATATATAAATTTATACTAATGCATACTTGCATTATACATATATACACATAATACATTATACACACATATATAGCATAAACTTTCTGAGCATAAAGTATAATATGTTCATATTTTGACTTCCCAAAATCACTAGCAATTTGGCCCCTTCCCTTTTAGATTTTTCCATAGTTTAAAAGCATTTATATATGCTATGTATTATGTGTATTTCCTTTGCAAATAAAATCCATAGCCATTAATTTTAATTAAAATTAGACATATTATTCTATATTAGCATCTAAGTATAGCTCATGTCTATGATTATGTTGTATTATATATTAAGGATAATGTTAACTTAAAATATTCTAAAATATAGAT
>PVKC010027140.1:0-15849 GCA_004027635.1 Crocidura indochinensis
AGGAGGAGGAGGAGGAGGAGGAGGAGGAGGAGGAGAAGGAGAAAGACTTATTAGACCTTCTGCTGGGCCTTTAATGAATTAATTGGTCATTCAATGATTTTCAAAAATAAACTTGCTACTGAACCCTTTCTCTTCCATCTCGTTAGTCTTTCTATTTTTAATAACTTTGCTTTTTCTTCCTGAAACAAATGTATTATGACCAATTGTGTCAACTATGTGATATATTTTCTTTAAGTACATTTTAAAAAAAGTACAAAAAAAGAAGGGATTATGTTTCAAGAAGAACAATAGCCTGGCAATGAATATTCTATACCATATGTTAGCACTACGTACTATTCATTTTGCAATTTTTACTTCATTCTGACTTGTCACATTTAATGACAAGTCAGAGAAATTGGAGGTCACTTTAATTCAGGCTGTTTGTCCCTGTTTTACACTATGAGGTTTATTCAAATTTGCTCTTTTGCTGCTAACTTTTTGCACAAAATAAAGGATAATGATGTTCAATGTAGTCCTCATACTTTAAAGATGGAAGTAATCATCTTTAGCACCAGTGCCCTTTACTGCTTCATAGTAATCCCTTTTCAAACATATAGGTGATTTAAGCAAACTCTTACTTTTACTATCATCCATTTGTATCAAAAGATGTTTATTTTTTATGAATCTGTGGATTTTGCTTAGGTGAAAATGAGAGATAAGAATGTATTAAATTATACAATGAGGTAGTTAAAAACATTATGAGAATACTTTTAATTAACAGAGGTTTTTAATAAATGCCACATACTTTTACTGACATTAAAATCTCTATTAAAATTTTCATCTGATGTTGCAGTTGATTTTGCAGACTGCAAAAGTGCAGCATTTCTATGTGGAAGATGCTAAAAGTTCCAAAGTAATTTCATTAACATGTTGTCATTTCTACCCTTTCTCCAAAAATAATTCTGACAGAAAAAAAAAAGAAATTGACAAATGAAAGTAAAATACTAGCATGAAGAGAAGAAGAATGGCAGAATTCTCTGATGTAGACATTGAAGGCTCGAGGAACTAAGGCTGTAGAAAATTTCAAGAGCTTTCCTGTAAGAGTAGCTGTCATTGTTCTTCCTGGCAAAACACCAGAGGCCTTTGAGGAGTGGTCACGTGTAGTTGAATAGTGTCTCCTTAATTGGCAACCAGCCTACATCTCTGATAAAATTTATTTTATAACTAAGGAAGTAAGTACAGCACTTTTCTCGCTTTCATTACAGTATCACTGAAAACAACAGAAATCTATGTATAGTAATTGACAACCATTTTCTCCAGAACAAATTACCATGCTGGGACAACATATTTAGATTCTCATTTTCTTTACGAACACATTTTACTGAGTCATTCATTGGAATGACATGTTTCATCTAGACATGGTTATTTTGTTTCAACACTATTTACTCTTCAGTTTATAAAATAACTCAATTATTTTCCAATCACCAGTCCAGGTAATAAATCTTAATTTTAGATCTATATCATAAATTGAACATCCATTGATTTTTCTATTGTAAACGATGTCTGATATTATTCATAAGACAGTCTCAAGAATAGTGCTCTTAAGTATTCCAGAATACCAAGGGTATATACAGAAAATTTGACAACATGATAGTGGAAAATATCAATACTCCTAGAAATTATTATACTCACCTATTTCACTATAGGAAATTAAGTACAGATTTAGGAGCAATGCAAAATTAGAAAGTCAGGAAAAGCCAAAACAGTATTGCTGAGTGTGGCTTAAATCAAATAAATAAACCAAAATATATCATTAAGATTGACTATTTGATTTTGATCTTGATTTCACAGGATTGAAATATACAAATTCTCTGTAAGATTCTTTATTGGGAAATCTCACATATCAGTTTCACCTCAAATCTCATTTGTTGATTCATGATCATTTACAAACTTTCTATAAGATGTAGTCCTTAATTTAACAGTGAATTCATACTTCAAAACCTAAAGCTAGTGGTTTATATTTTTCCATTTTTTGAGGTATTATTTTAAAAGTCAACTTAAATGCAATAATCATTCCTTTTAAACATTTCATTTATGACTTAGTGATACTTTAACAACATCTTGTTATAGTACAGAAATCCTAATTAATTATGAGGACAAGCTTGATCATAGCAACTTATTTCCTGATTACTATAAGGTTTACTAGTTGGATTATGCCCATTTATCATTCAACATGAACTAATTTGACTTCTTCAGTTAAAACACAATACAAGTGCTCGCTTCAGCAGCAAATTTACTAAAATTGGAACAATACAGAGAAGATTAGCATGGCCCTGGGCAAGGTTGACACGCAAATCCGTGAAGTGTTCCATATTAAACACACACACACACACGCACACACACACACACACGCACACACACAATACAAATGCCTTCTTCACACTTCTATTCACTGCCATATTGTTTACAATAGCCAGAATCTGGAAACAACCCAGATGCTCATTCAACAGATGAAACAACCAAGATGCCCTTCAACAGATGAATGGCTAAAGAAACTGTGGTACATATACACAATGGAATACTATGTAGCTATCAGAAGAAATGAAGTCATGAAATTTTCTTATACATGGATGGACATGGAAGCTATTATGATGAGTGAAATAAATCAGAGGGAGAGAGATAGACACAAAATATTCTCACTCATATGTGAGATTTAACAAAAATAAAAGACAGTTTGTAATAATACTCAGAGATATTGCAATTATGGGCTGGAAGGACCTGCCCACTATATAAAGTTTACAAAAAAGATTGGTGAGTACATTTAGAGAAATAATGACACTAACAGCTATCATGACACTGGTAGAAAAATGAGTGAGAGAAATAGAATGCCTGTCTCTCCCACCTCCTGAATACAGGCAGAATGTAGGGGAGGAGGTAAATGGAAGTCATTGGTGATGGGAAGTTTGCACTGGTGAAGGAGGATGTTCTTTTTTATAACTGAAACCCAACTACAATCATGTTTGTAATCTTGGTGTTTAAATAAATGTATATATATATATATATATATATATATTTTAAAAAATGCCAATTTGGGGCCCGGGAGATAGCATGGAGGTAAGGCATTTGCCTTTCATGCCAAAGGTCATCGGTTCTAATCCCGGTGCCCCATATGGTCCCCCGTGCCTGCCAGGAGCAATTTCTGAGCATGGAGCCAGGAGTAACCCCTGAGCACTGCCGGCTGTGACCCGAAAAACAAAAAACAAAAAACAAAAAAAAATGCCAATTTACACTGTAGGGCCTATAACTTTTTACAAAACTGATTTCCTAGATAATATTTTTAATTTTCTTGACATACTATGTGCAACATGTGGATTTTTCACTCTTCTAATTATTTTCATATAGTTTTTTGTTTGGGGCATATGTGGTAAAGAAAATATTTCAGCTTTACAACTAATAAATATCTGTATGCGTCATGTAATTCTTTCTTACTCACCATTAATTTCAATAATAGTGCCATAAAAATTCTTCTGGTGATTTAATTCTGGAATTCTGTTTAAAGAATGATATTAAAAATGGAACTTCCATCATTTTAGTAATCAATTTTAATTTTTTTTATTTTTGCCACATCCAGTGGTACTCAGAACTTACACTTAGATGTAATGCCTGTCTCAGCACTTTGGGATCACACCTGGCAGATTCTGAGGGACATATAGTATGCCACAGATTGAACCCAGGTCAGCCATGTGTAAACCCTTACTTGTTGTATTAATGCTCCAGTCCCAAAGTTTTTTGTAATAATTTTTGAAAGTCATTAGACATATCAAATAAGGGTTGAAAGATTTTTCTTTTATAAAATGTGTAGCTGGTTTTAAATTCCTTCAAAGGTTTTATCTTTTATTTTATCTTCTATTCAGACTTGTGTATTCACTTGAAGGCTCTTCTTGCATAACTAGAATGAAAGAACATATCCAGGTGACTACTTTTGGGGCCAAATGGTTTATCCAAATGTTTTATATGTTCTATTGCGTATATAAGTCTTGATTCCACAGTGATTAACAGTCAAATGCCAGGGACCGATTTCCAAATGTTCTAATTCTCCTGGTGTTATTTTAGTTTGTTTGTCTCTTTGTTTTTGTTTTGGGGACACACCCAGTGACTCTCAGGGTTTACTCCTGACTATGAACTCAGAATTTGCTCTTGACTTGGGGAATCCTATGGGACACCAGGGATTGAACCACTGTCCTTCCTGGATTGGCTGTGTGCAAGGCACACTCTCTACCACTGTGCTATCAATCTGACCACTCCTGGTGTTAGTTTTTGTAACAGTGTCATGAATATTTATTACAAATGCAGCTGGCAGCAGGTTATTTGCTTGAATGGCTAATTCAGCCTTTTTTCCAAGAGGAAAAAAATTTAAAGTGTACTTTTAAATACTTCAATGAATTGATGAAACAATTGCAAATACAACATTCATATGGAATATGCTACTTACAATGAAAAAAAGAATAGTTTCCTGTAGAAAATAATCTTGGTCTTGACAGCTTTGGTTTGCAGTCACACAGCTTGTTTAATCTACCTGTGCACTTCCAAAGATCTGTTGATCCATCCACAGAAAGGCAGTTGCAATTTCTATGAATAAACCAGAAACAGACATCCAATTGACTGCACATACATAAGTAACTTATTTGTAAAGCTGTAAGGTTTGACATAACCTTGTTGCTTGACAATTTGTTCATGCTCCATTTTTATGATATTAATACTTAAGGAATAAATTAATAATCAAAAGGATGTGGGACAGGGGTAATATGATTAGAAAGATCGGCTAAGGCAATATTTTAGAGCCGAGAGGGTTGACATCTACATGGGTAGTCTTGTCAATCTCACTGAGGTAAGAGCTAAGATGAAACATTTTTCTTAGGTCTCATGACATTGTAAAACCCTCTGTTGTAGTCAGTGTCACTGTACAATTGCTTTTTCTGAAATTTTTGAATTAAAAAATGAAGAAAGGAGTCTCAAACATTGACAAGTTTTTTCTTTTGGTTTTGTTTGGGGGTTATTCCTTGAGGAGCTACTCCTGGCTTAGTAGTTGGGATTGACTCTTAGCAGTCCTCATGGGATGATAGCAGTGATGGGTATTGAACTCAGCACCCCACATGCTCCAGTCCCTTTGAGCCATCTAATGAGCTCTGAAAGTTTATTTTATCTCTGAAAATGGATTCGCTGAAATAAGAAATAAAAATTAGTCAAGTACTCAATAATAGATAGATAGTACAGAAGGTAGGCTATTTTCTTGCCAGCAGCTGTCTCAGGTTTGATCTCAAGTTTCTACTGTGGTACCCCAAGTTCTACCAGAAAATATTCCTGAGCTTAGAATCAAGAATTAGCTCTGAGCATTGCCTTATGTGCTTGAAAACAATAACAGCAATAAAAATAACTCAATAATTAACATTCAACATATATTTGTGTTTTGTAATGTTCTTCCTTGTTTCATTTCCTCATGACCACAAGATTACAAGTCAATTTACATTGAAAATAAAATCAGCACTGAATAAAGTTTTGCACATTTGACTATCACAGACATTAATGTGAATGTAAATCCACATCATCTTAAGTATTAATGCTGCATGTACAGTTTAATGTTCAATGTAGTCAACATTTTGAAATCATTTCACACTATTATTTTTATATCATAAATTTAGTGATATTGGACACACTAGTGAAGTTGGCCATGATTGCTTTAAATTCCAAATTAAATAAAATCAAACATTTGTATATACTTCTTTCTTTATTTTTCTTTTTAATTAATTAGAAGAGTGTATGAGATTCATTCCTAGCCTGACTTTAATTTTCTGTGCTGTTCTTCAGGTATTATCTCGGGATTCTTGGAAATGCCTAAAGTTTTCCCATGAACAGCATGCACCAAGCTTCACTATCTTCTGTTTTGTTTCCAAATAAGCCATTTTTATGCTCAGAATAGATTCTTGTTTGAAGTCAACAGCAGTCAGCTTCTTAACTCTCCCTAGTTTTTCCTAAGACCAGGATCATTTTGATTCATTTTTATTTCCTCCTGAAACTGAAAGGTCAGAAGATGCTCTGGCCAGAAGTAAATCTCTGGGCTATGTGGCTTTGAAGAGAGAGTCTTAGACCAACCCCACACCAACTTCAGTTAACTACTAAAAACAAACTCTGATCCTTACTTATTTGAAGTCGACCATCATTTCCAGTTTCAGGAGGGATACAGCAAAAGCACAAATGATGCCAAATGATACTCTAGCCTAGCTCCAGTCTCTGCTGTGGTGAAGCCCTCTTCATTTTGCCATATACTTATTTATAAGTAATTAATTAATGACCTCCTTGACGTTTATTTTTCTCTCTTTCATTTGCCTTGTCTTATTTTCCTCTCTTTACTGAGACCCATTCTTCCTTGGAGCCCATGACCCTGTTCTTGGTTTTGTCTCAAATCTCTGACTAGTATTTCTGACTCATTTACACCTCTATTCCTTCAAGTAGATCTTAAATTTGTTGACAAGGCAGGAGCGGATGACTTGAGCCTAATTTATAATGCCAGTGTGTCTACGCTATGTTATTTCTGGGAGACTCCATGAGGATTTGGCACTGCGATTCTTCAGTAGCCGCACAATCCTCCCAGGGAAGAGAATTATTGCTCTCTGTATTGTTGCCTGGGCTATGACAGATAAAACTTAAACAGAACCTTCATAGTAATTCTTCCTATAGTCGTCTCATTTCTTTGATTCCAAAATAGCTAAAGCTCATTTGTAATGTTGCTGAGGGTGAGAAAATTTTCCATTTCACTAAGATCCAAACTTGGGAATTAAAAAAAAAAGCAAAATAAATCTTCCCGTTATTTTTCATGTGTGCAAATTTTTTAAATTGCCTTGACCTAGAAAGAGAAAATCAGGGCCATTCCAATATCACAAGAATAGTACAGGAAGTGGAAAAAGTACAATGAGAAAGAGTTTGGATGCCCACACAACTTTGCCTGCTGTTTCAGAGGAAATATTCAATGTCATTAGCCTCAAAAACGTATCCTCTCAATACTTTCACTGTCAAGAAATGGAAAAATCTGCAGGAAGTGGGCATGAAATAAGCCTACAATGACTTTCGGAGCCAAATCAACTTTTGAACAAGGATTTCTTGGCTCTGTACTCTGTACTTGAAATTTCCTAAACATCTGCTGTTTTCAAACAGTTTTATTTTTATCCCTCCAAGACTGCCCACTTTATTTCTTTTTATATTATGCTACATTAGCTACAATTTCAAATCCTCAATAGAGGTGAGAGTCAATTTCTTCAGTCAGAAACCTTTAAGTTTCTTATCATTGCATAGGATATAGATGGTAGTTTTTATGTATGTGATACATTCTTTTCTAAATTAGAATGTTTCTTTCTAGCATACAGGTATTTAAATATCTCTTCATATAGAGGTTTTTTTTTTTTGGAGGGTTGCACTTGGCAGTGCTAGGACTTATTTCTCTCCCTTATGTTTGTGCTCAGAGGGCTCAGTTTTTGTGCTCTGTGCTTAGAGGACCAAATATGGTGCAGGAAATCAAATGGGGTTAATGGGGCCAGAACAACAGTACAATAGCTAGGGCATTTGTCTTGCATGGAGTTAACCTGGATTCAATCTCTGGCATCTAATATGATCCCAGAGCATTACCAGGAGTAACTCCTGAGTACAAAGCCTTAAATAAACCCTGAGCAGCACCAGGTGTGGTTTCAAAACAAAACAATAACAGCAACAACAACAACAAAACACACACATAAATCTGTGGTTGGTCATGCGCTGGGCCAATACCTCATCCCTTATATTATTTCTCTTGTACTTTAAATAGATTTTGATGATGGCGCTTCAGCTATTTTATAAGGAAAATAAAAATATAAAGATATTTTACAAACATTGTAACTTTTGCACATTAATTAATGATAGGATTTTGATAATATAACATTCTCTTCTGTTTTTTTTTCTCTTCTGGTTTAAGCTTAATCTTAAATAAATTCATGCTCTGTTTCTCGTAAGCAATTGTGCTCAGGTCTGAGATGTAATATAATGATAAAACAGATTATATAAAATTGTAAATATCATTCTGGGCTGCTTATATTCTTATAACAAGCAAGGAAACATGAATGCAAAGAAGCTGAGAAATTGACAGAGAAATGTGCTTAGGGAATGAATTCTAAAATAGCAGTTAATGATCCAGTATTGTTTCCTCTGTGAAATGAAATTTTCCTGCGTAAGAAATGGTTGTATTTTCTATGATTAAGCATGTAAAATATGGATACAAAAATATAAATAATTTCTCAAATAGAACATTTCATTAGAAAGCTCAGTTTTGTTCTGTATTCAAATCTTACACTATTAATCACATTCATTTATAGCATGCACTATTACATTTAAAGCAATCCAGAAACAAACCAAAAGTTTCTTAAGCAATTCTCATTATTGAATTATAATGTATACATTTAGCAGTACTTCTTGATTTTCATAACTCCAAAATGAATTACAATGAGATAATTTATTATTTCTGTTTTAGGTGAAGATATATGTAGACCAGGCATTGGACATCACACTAGATTTAGTTCTATGTGCTTTAACTTTCACTTTAAGCTTTCTTTATTTCTTTCATATATTTACATCAATATTTGTTTTAAAATATATTATATTTTTGTTACAAGGTAACTTTAAGACATGTTTTATAACATAAAATACAGTATACTTGCTTACACTTGTGAGTACTACGACTACTGCAAGTAAAATACCCATATGAACTGTTGAATCATCTAAACAGCTAGATGTTGAAATTGAAATAATATCAAGATTTTATTTGCATTTTGATGACTATTTCCTTTTATTTCAACCTATTCTCTATTACTTATTTACCCTTTGTCTACAACTGATTTTATTATAGGAAAAATTATCTTTATGCATCATTGGTGACTTGAATTTCCACAAGAGATTGTAATTCTCAATACTTTACAAAATATCTCTAAGAAATAATTTCCTGAGTAAATATAGCAGATGCAAAACAGTTCACAGGAATGCATCTGACTCAGGTTCAATCCCTGGTACCAACAGTGAACCCTCTATGCCATGCTAGAAGAGATTCTTGAGCACAGAACCAAAGGAAAGCCCTAAGCTTTGTCAGATGTGCTCCAAGGACAAAAGAAAATAAAATAATAAGACTTTATGTTGATAATACACCAAGTACAAAATAGATTTCCTATATGATTATCAGTACTTGATTATGCTGATAATTCTGACTTGGAGCACATGATTTGTGTGTCAAGTATGGAAAACAAAGAGGATTCTATTACTAAGGGGCCATAGATAATTTATTAGAATAGAGTGACATTCACACCTTATCTTTGTCTAAAAATGAACATATTTATGCAATATATTATTTATACCAGGCCACAAGAAATAATTTAAAATTGTTTAAAAAATAAAATTTAAAATAATGTTCTATAGCCTGCAAAAATGTATCTATAATGAGCATTGATAAAATAGAAAATTCTATACAACAAAAACAGGATAATTAATTCCTGGAAGTAAGATATCTTTAAAAAACAGTTTGAAAAGCAACTCTCAAAAATTGCTAAGATATTTAACAAAAGATTAGTTGACATTTAAAAATAATTTTGGAGTCTCATGTGAATTACAAGTCTTTCACAGTTATATTTAAGGTTCATAGAGACAGTGAATTAAGGCAATTTACCACCGCCAGTGTTGACCTTTCTTCGCTCCTGTTCCCAGGATGCATGCACGCATCACATACTTCCCCCCTTTGTCCCCTGGACTGTTAGTGTAACTGATCCCCTTTTATATATAACTTGTAGATCTTGATTCTGTTGTCGTTGACTTTGGGTCTGGTATTTAAGTCTGATCATTATTTATTTGCACTCAATGTTCACGTGACAAGTAGAACTGGTCTCTATAACTTTAAAAAATTAATGGCCTTTTAATGTTCTTAATGCTTAACCAGTAATTTTTTTTGCCACCTTTTTATTTTCATGCTTGTTCATGATACTGTCCACTTTCTTTTTTTTTCTCTTAATTTATGAGTCAGAACAAGATGATTCAAGTTCTGTAGTTATGATGTAAAGAAAAAAGCTGGGAAGAATCCATCTGGGAGCTATCAATATCAATTTAAAAGAAGAACAAAAGGGGGGAAAAAGAAAAAAGTTGAAGTAGAAACAACAACAAAATACACAACAGCCACAATAAACAACTACTAAACAACAACACAAAAAATAAGCAAAAATTTAAAAAAAGGAAGGAGGTTGGTGTGGAGAGGTTTTGCGCTTTTTTTTTTTTTCCCGCAAAGCACAGTAAGTATTGGAGAAATTTGAAAGAGAATTTCCTTGTCCTATGAGATACATGGTTTCTCCACCTCTGAAGGGTGGAGAAACAACTACAGGCTCCAGAATGTTCATTATTGAACCCCAAAGTCTTTTTATGGTGCCAGGAAACATTCTTCTCAGGTTGTGGCTGACAGTCAGTCCTCTGTAATTAGAGATCTTAGTGTTTGCACGGTTATAGGACCCAGTCTAGGATAAAGTCTTTTTTTTTTTTTATGATTCTAGAAGTTCTGCTCCATCAAGTTGTTGTAGTCAGTTTTCTGTAGTTAGTGATCTTGATTATTGCACAGATTTTAGGACAAAGTCTAAGATATAGCCTTTCTTTACTGTTCCAGAAGTTCTGCTAGGTCTGAGTTGTCAAAGTCAGACCTCTAGAATTAAAGATTCCTAGGCTGAAGCCTAGGCTAGGGTCTTCCTTATTGGACCGAGGAAAATTTCCGCCCAGTTGTGGTCATCAAGGTTAGTCTTTTGTAATTAGTAAACTTGATTTTTGTGCATGTCAAGGACTCAGTGTCTTCTGATTTCATCTTAACATAAGGTGATGAGGTAGGGCAACCTGATTTTAGATCTATTTTAGATCTAGTTGTTGCTGTTGCTGTTTCCTTGTCTTCAGCATGCTGTATCAACCTGGCGCAAGTTGGATAGAGACCCTCCAATCCCGAATTCCAGATCGGAACTGTATAACCAACACAGTTCCCTGCAACAGCACCAGGGATCAAACATCAAACACCCTCAGGGAGCGTCCAAGATTACGTGTTCATTTAATGAGGAGTTTCTCTCTCTCTCTCTCTCTCTCTCTCTCTCTCTCTCTCTCTCTCTCTCTCTCTCCCTCTCCCTCTCTCTCTCTCTCTCCTATCTCTCACATCATTCTTCACTTTCTTATGCTGAAGAATTAATGATTGCAACAATCTAACATCAATAAAGTGATAATGTGAATCTTTTATGAGTTTCACTGAAGACTATTTTTAAAAACATAATTTAACTAATCCAAATGACCATCATTCAGTTGGCTGTACCTTTTAATTATTATGTATGTATTTTCCCTGCATTTTTTCCATACACAATGTTCAGATTTCATATGGATGACCCGTTCATAAATTTCTATTTTTCATATAACTGATGGCACAGAAACTAGTCAACAGATTATTACTCATTAAAAGTAAACAGATATTTCTAGAGAATTTATGTTGTAAGAGTTAATTGGAGCCCTATGGAAAGGAAAAAATTACTAATATTTTCAGTATTTAATAGCATAATTATATCTTTGTTTTTGCTTACACATAGACAATATTTTTCTCTGAGTGACAGAAACACATGCTGCGATTTCTGGTACAAAAGGTTTTTCTGAGGGACAATCTACAACATGATCAGAATATAAATAAAGGGAAATATCAACAAAGACTTTTCATGAACCATTGGATCTACTTATATTTTGTTATCAAAATATATTTTATTCAGAATCCTCTCCACTGATTAGCTTCAGATGCCTTTCCCTGGAGTTCTAATTATTTCAATAAATATTTCTGAGTGAGAAAAAATTCAGCTGAGTACTAGTTTGGTTAAGAACAGAAAGTATAAATGCATTTCTGGACAGTTCTAAATGCCATGAATTTAATGACATAAATTTGTCATATCTCACCTCCAAGTATAAAACATATATCCTTATTGTTTACTGGTAAAAAACATTCCATTACAGGCCTTTTCTTCTTCCTCTATTCTTTAACCTCAAATAAGTAATTTATAAATAAAATATAAAGATATCATATGCTGCTTAAAGAAATGTTTCATCTCTCATAAGATTTCTGTCATTTCTCTTCTTCCTCCTTCATTTCATTTTGATTTATCTTAATGAAAAAGGTCAAATTTGAAGGTTAAGTGGAGTGAACATCTTGACCCCAGTTCTTACCACAATTCTATTTTTATTTATTTTGGCATTTTCCCTTTTTTAAATTAGGTTTTCATAATATGATTATAACTTATTTTTCATTTTAGTCTGCCTTAAAACTTTTCTGAGAAAAAAGGTTTTATATGAACAAAATAAGCCTTACATTTTTTCTGTGAATGAATTTTGTGTAAAGTTTCCTTATCATTGGGTCTAGGTATATGGTTCAGCACAAAAACATATCTACAAGAATCATCCCTGGCACAATACAACCAGATGTGTGACCCCAAAATTTATTAAGAATAACAATATCAGGTGGAAGGTAAGGATAGAGAGAGATAAAAGAACAATCAAACAATAAAAGCCCAATTGATACAGAAATATAGAAACACATGAAATTGAATTTTTTCTATCACTTAATTGCTCAGTCTTATATCACCAAAGGATAAATTTAATGTACTTTTTTATGATATAGGGGACTCAGAGCAATAATACAGCAAGTATACAGCATTTGCCTTGTGTTCTGCTGACTTAGGTCTGATCCCCAACAGCATGTAATCCTCCTAACCCTTCCAGCAGTTCAGCAGAAGTCAATCTTGAGCAACACTGGTGTAGCCCAAAAAAAAAAAAACTCACTGAATTATGATATTTCTTTTATGTCAAAGACTTCCCATTAAACATTTTGGCAAAGTCCTTTGTTGAACAAGGTGAAGGAACAGCCTTGGTGAAGAGAAAAGGTAGTCTTAATGATGAATGAAGAAGGTGCGCCATGTTGAAGAAGGTGTAAGAGATACAGTTCCATCATAGAAGAGCTGATGCAGATGAGTTAGCAACATCA
The DNA here is from genome assembly GCA_004027635.1 of Crocidura indochinensis. Taxonomy (NCBI): domain Eukaryota; kingdom Metazoa; phylum Chordata; class Mammalia; order Eulipotyphla; family Soricidae; genus Crocidura; species Crocidura indochinensis. The sequence continues at coordinate 13,076 of PVKC010027140.1, forward strand.
CATGATTTACTATCCAAACTCTCCTGGAAGGAAGTGGAGATTCCTTTGAAAAGCTAATGCTCAAATCAAAGGTATGCATGTGGACAGTTCTTAAAGAGTCAAGCAATCCATCTTCCTGCTCACAGAGAGAAGTCTGACAGAATAAAACCAGCCAGAGTTGTCAAAGTGTCGAGCAAACAAAGATCAGAAGGCTGCCGAACCAAGTTTTCAACTCAAGTCAAATAATCTTGGTTTTGAATCCATTGTCTCCCTTTTCTCATTTGAGGATTTGGAAAAACAATACAATGTGGGGTTAGAGAATGACACTTTGGGAGCACTGGTGATGGGAGTTGTCAGTAGAGGTGAGACTGATATTAAAATATTATAAACCTAAAACTCAACTATCGATAACATTGTAAGCTATGGTTCTAGGGATATGGTTCAGCACAAAAACATATCTACAAGAACCATCCTTGGCACAATACAACCAGATGTGTGACCCCAGCAGGTTGGGCATTTGCTTAGCTCACAGCTGACCCAGGTTTTATCCCCAGCATGTCTATGGTCCCCTAGCATCACCAGGAGTCATTTCTGAATGCAGAGACATGAGTAACCCCTGAGCAATTCTGAGTATGGCCCAATCTCTCCCAAATTAAAAAAATGAACATATGAAATTCCAACAAAATGAGCTTAAAATATTGAATGACATCTTTGTCTCATCATCTCCACAAAAACAGAAAAAGCAAGTTTTTTCAGTAATTTTGTTGTTGTCTTTTTACTCTATGAGTAACAAATGTGTCAGGTAGAAGCTTGACTTCTAAAAGTTTATTAAAATTAAAACTAGAAGGAGTCTTATAACCACAAAATAATATTTTAAAGTCAATATAGAAATTCCTTATAACCATATATTTGATTGATAGTCAAAATGTTTTCCAAAGTTCCTTTGTTACATATTTTTTCTTCTGTACTTTTGACACTGCACTGTAGCCAATAGTGGAACCCTTAAGATTTGGTTCCACTACTTCTGAAGGGCCAGTCAAACAAGGAACATGATGAGGGGTTGTGAGAAAGAAATTTATTCCCAATAGATCTTGGGCAAGTTATATAAGAACTAATTTCCTTTTTAGAATTTATTGCTCTAATATTTTAGATGCAGTTTCAAGGTATTAAAGCTACTTTTTTAAAAAATTAATTTAAAAATTGATATAATTTAATTTTATGCATTGTGCTTTACAATACTGTTATATAACAACTAACATTTTATGTATGTACCAACCCTTTGCAATATCTGCTTCCCTCACTGAACCTCGTCCCATCTCTCCCCATCTTCACACCATGGTAAGTGTTATTCTGTAAAGCACTTCTCAGATTCTTTTGCTTGGGCCATTTGTCTGATCCTCACTTTGTATCTTATAATTCACCTTTGAAGAATAGAAAGTTGTTTCCGCCCCTCTCCTTCTGGCTGGCCACTCAACAATATACTTCTTTTTAACAATGCCAGTACAAAGATTTTCAAAATTGATGCTAGTGCACAGAACACTGAAAACCCTTATCTTCCCTATTTTGAGCATCATTTCTATTCTGCTTTACAATAATGTTGCAATTGACTTGCTGACTTATGTGAAATGGAGAACAAGGTAGCTTCAAGAAAACTTGCTTTCACACTTTTGCTTAACACCTCTGCCACTCAGGAACATGCTTGACATGGGTCAGGACTGGGAAAGTCTTCTTTCTATGAGTACCTGCATGGATGTTTGCAAACAATCAGCCCCACCAGGCAACTGTCAAGATGTAGCTGAAGTCCATTTGCTCTGCACAGCCTGAGAACTGTCGCCACTACCCAAGTCCTCAGAGAACTATGAACTCAGGCTGGAGTGAGGAATTGGTCTTTGCAGGAAAGAAAAGTCAATCCTAAACTCAGCAGAGAACATCAGACAAATTCATGAGGAGATGATATAGTGAAGCAAAATTAATTTAAAGAAATTTTTTTAGGGCTGTAGTTCGGATAAAGTGAATAGGTGCTTGCCTTGCAAGTTGCTGACCCATGCACAACCCCAGGCAGTACATATAGCTTCCCAAGGGCCACCAGAGGTGATCCATGAGCTCAGAGCCAGAAAGTAATTCCTGAGAACCATGGATATGGTCACAAAACCTTTAAAAGATCATTTTAGAGAAACATTGACTGGGTATAAAAACAGAGGCATGTGTTCAAGAGGGAACATAGGCTTTTCCAGAGAGAAAAAGGATGGCTTTTGTGAGATTATACACAATTCCTTGGAATTATCATATCCTGGAGTTTTCTTAATTTAATCTAGATCTTGTCATAGGATCAAAGTCTTGGACCCTTCACAGTCCTGTGATATACTTATCAAGACTTCTATAGTTGAGGGATCTTTTCTGAGGGATTCCCCTTCTCTAAGTGGCGATGCCTCAATATTTGCATCTAGGTGTGCCTTGCCTTTTTTTTTATCACCAAAAAAAGCTCTTAGTATTTAATAGCATCTCAAAAAGACATGCTCATGCCATTGGGCTTCTTTGTTGGTTAGGAAAATTCTTAATTTTATTACTTCCCAGAAGTCTCATTTCTAGAGATCCCCTATCTTCCTGTAGTACTAAACTTTGATCCTATAGGAAATTTCCTTCTTTTCTTTCTTTCTTTCTTTCTTTCTTTCTTTCTTTCTTTCTTTCTTTCTTTCTTTCTTTCTTTCTTTCTTTCTTTCTTTCTTTCTTTCTTTCTTTCTTTCTTTCTTTTTCTTTCTTTCTTTCTTCCTTCCTTCCTTTCTTTCTTTCTTCCT
>PVKC010027141.1:0-15886 GCA_004027635.1 Crocidura indochinensis
AGTAGGGCGTTTGCTTGGCATGCAGCCGACCAGGGAGGGACCCAGTTCGATTTTCCGCATCCCATATGGTCCCCCAGCCTGCCCTGGGCGATTCCTGAGTGCAGAGCCAGGAGTAACCCCTGAGTGAGTAATCTTCTGGGTATGGCCCAAAAGTCAATCAATCAATAAATAAAGTTTTAAAAAAAAATTGTGGTAAAAGGAACCAGAGAGATAGCACAGTGGTAAGGCATTTGCCTTGCATGTGGCTGACCTGGGACACATCTGGTTCTATTTCCGGCATCCCATATGGTCCCCCAAGCTTGCCAGGAGCAATTTCTGAGCAAAGAGCCAGGAGTAACCCCTGAGCATTGCCAGGTGTGGCCCAAAAAACAATCAATAAATAAATAAATTGCAGAAAAAATTGTGGTAAATGGGGCCAGAGTGATAACACAGTGGGTAGGGCATCTGCCTTGCACACAGCTGACTCAGATTCAATCGCTGGCATCCCATATGGTTCCCCAAGCCTGCTAGGAGTAATTTCTGAGTTCAGAGCCAGGAGTAACCTGTAGGCACCAACAGATGTAGCCAAATAACATTAAATGAAAAACAATAATTCTGTGTATACATCCATGAGGTTACATGCACTCACATTTTCTGTTAGCATCCATGTCCAAAAGTTCTTTCTTCTTATAAAATTGCCCTTTCATGCTGCATAACAGACAACTCTATTTGGCTTAGTTCTTAACCTATTTCTCCTGATGTCACTAGATGATCATATGTCTGCATATTTATACGTTACTGATCTTTTTCCAGGTGTACATTGGTTGTGTTTGGAGTGTGGATTCTTTATATCCTCAAGTCAAATTATCTTATTGAAGAATGTGGCATGAAAAATATGCATTACGTGGACCCTGAACGCATAAAGGTTAGATTTTCTTGATGTGGTTTAAATCAAAGCATTTTTAAGTATACACTTAATAACATCATCTTGAGAGTATAGTAAAGTAAATTTTTATGGAAGTTATAGGAGGACAATACCTATATTTAGTACTCTAAAATCCAAATTAGAGACAACCACCATCCTAACAAATAACTCACCCTCTTTCTTCACCAAGAGTATCCTAGCTCCATTTGCTGAAGGGGGAGGAGTGTTGGGAAAGGGAAATATTTGTGTGTGTTGGGATTTAGTCACATGCTCCATGTTATAAGGTAATTATGATAAGTTTCTGCTTCACTTTCTTAGAATAGGAAGACATTTCTATGTGATTTTTCTCTTAATGATTTTGTGTTATAGTTCAAGACTTTTCCTTTAATTTATTTTCTAAATTAATTGAAATTATTATTAGATACTAATTTAACTGATACTTTGCATGATTATAGTATTTAAGATTGTTTAGTCCTAGATGAAAGGATGATTTTGGGGGGGGGGTTTGGGTCACACCCAGTGACACTCAGGGGTTACTCCTGGCTATGTGCTCAGAAATTGCTCCTGACTTGGGGGACCATATGAGATGCCAGGAGATCGAACCAAGGTCCATCCTACGTCAGCGCATGCAAGGCAAACACCCTACTGCTTGTGCCACCACTCCGGCCCCTGAAAGGATGATTTAACTAAGATTGTTTGGTCATTGTACAAAGAACTTGTAGACATACTTTACATACTTAATATCATGATATCATCATCTTAATTTTTTGTTTGTTTGGGGGCCACATCTTTCTGTGGAGTCAGAAATCAAAACTGGGTTAACAATGTGCAAGGCAAACACCCTATCAACTTAACTGTCATTCTGGACCTGTTATTATCATCTTTGCAGAGGAAATCCCAAAGTTTTTCTACTAGAGGATGGCCTGAAAGGTTCAACTCTGTTCAAATCACATCTTGATTTGTTGACTATAACTTCTGAAAGGGTGTCGAGGCTATATACTTAGTGAAAGCTTGTGACGGAGCTGGAATGATTACACTCTTCCCTTTTCACAGCCGAGGACATTAAGGGTCAGGGAAACCTGAACCATCCAGGGATGACTCACCCAAAAGTGATGGAGTCAGTCAGGGCTTGTGCCCAGAAGTGGTGTGGTGAGTGGCAGGGCTTGTCTCTCGGTGTGCTGTACGGTGACTGGAAACTCCTGATGACTGCTGAGTAGGGTATTCCCGTAGAGAAGCAGACTAGGTAGTAGTAGCATGACACTAAGACAAGAGAGCTTATATTTGTGACCCAGATTCAACCAAGTGCCACTTGGTAACAATGATACCTCAGGCTTGTTGTTTTTTTGAGTCTCAGTTTTCTCAGCAGTGAAATGCTGTACAGTGGTCTTCAGAGTTGAATTAAATCATATACTCAAGAGTTCCTTTCTGAGTTACGATTTCCAAGTGCTGATTCCAAGTTTCTGTTAAAGAAACATAAGAATTGTATATTTCCTTGAAAATTCCTCAATTTAGTGACACAGACATGAGTAAAGAAGTCAGTGGAAAACTGAGCCTCAGAAGTGGGTAGACTGTGTTGTGCACACATCGGTGGGGTCTCTGGAGTCTTCCTGCCCACAGCCTTCTTCCTTGCTAGACCTGTCATCAGATGGTTATAGATGCAGCGTATTCACAATCGCACACACTTCTGCCTGAGTGGAACAGGACATGTGGAGTCTCCTCTCCTCAGGCCTCCCTTCCCCGCCTGATAAGGCCAACCTTGCAGACACCCCAGATCAATTTCAGTTCCATAGCTCTCAGGGAAGGAGTTTATAGATATCCTGCCTCTGGCCTGAAATGATGACACTTAATCTGACATACTAACGACTATGAACTTTCCCTGCCTTTGGCAGCCTTTTGCTATCTCTATCTTCTTTCTCCTGCCCACTTAATTAATCATGTCATTGATCACCTGACCCACTGCACAAATCATTGCCCAAGAATCTAGATTAATAGAGGAGAAATATGGGTTGGCTTTTTTTTTGGGGGGGGGGATCCACACCCGGCAGCACTCAGAGGTTACTTCTGGCTTCATGCTCAGAAATCATTCCTGGCAAGCTCGGGGGATCATATGGGATGCCAGGATTCGAACTGATGACCTTTTGCATGAAAGGCAAATGCCTTACCTCCATGCTATCTCTCCGGCCCCAGCTTTTTTTTTTTTTATAGGAGTCCTGCACACCATGTCACTAGTACAAAATAGAGATACTGGATTTATTAATACCTTGGATGAAATCAACTTGATCTAATACATGGGATGTGATGTCTGCACAAGCCATGGCTCCTTGTGTGTGTGGATCTTTTGTCCCTGCTACATTCACACAGGTGTCACAATTAATTCCCCTTGAGAAATTCTGGTGACTTTGTAGAGTCCCCACTATGTCCTTATAAGTCAATTTCTGATAAATCAGTACACAACTGCTACACATCATTTGTGTAGTCAGAAGAGGGGAGCCCTACTCCCAAAGACTCAGAGGCTCCTGTCAATAAGCCAGAGACCAGGCCTATGGAAAGGTTGATCTTGCTGATACGGCTTTAATGGCAAAGAAGCATATTGGGGTGAGAGCCAGAGTTGAAAGAAAGTATAGGTGACCTGCAACAAGAGTTGAGGCTGGAGAGAGAGAGTAAAGCAGGAAGGGCATTTGCCTTGCTGGGTTGCATTTGGTCAACCTGGACTTGAACCCCAGCTACCTATATGATTCTCGGATCTCAACAGGAGCAAGCCCCAAGCACTGCAAGTGTGGCCCACAAACAGAAAAAGCCCAACAAAGATAAAGTCAATAGGCTGCCATTGTGGTGAATCTCTGCTGACCCTCACTCCAGGGTAATTACTTTGGAAGTCCTGTACATAAAGCTAACTGAAAAGATGGTAGAATTATAGGTGCCTTTTGTCATGAGATATGAGATATTTTAAAGTAAACTCTTATATTGTGTTACTCAGTTACACACACCACAGTGATCTGACAGAACTTCCTTCACCTCATTTAGTAATCATGTTTAAATAGCATCTGTTGCCAAGCACTGTGTAGCTGCTCTCCAAGGATTGTGCAGCTCTCCAAGGACCAGGTCCCATGAAAGTTGGAGCCTCCTTGAGGAAATGAAGCCCTCAGTCCTATAGCTGAGACAGGATCCTATCCAGTTTAACTCCAGATTCTGCTTCTGCCTAATGCTCTGCCAGGCCCTAGATGTAGGCAAGTACTCACCTAAAGGAAAGCACTTTTTCTTAGCACTCCTAAGAAATATGCCACTTTACCTAGATTCTGAGAAAGATTTGCCTCAACTTGAGAGCTAAGTAACTGCGGAAGTAGCATGAATGGTAGGGCCCATACTTAGCATATTCATGGCCCTGAGTTTGACCCCCAGCACCCATTGGGTTACCTTGGTTATTTCCAGCACTCCAGGCCCATTACTAGGCTCAAGCACTGAACCACAGGTCTGCCTAGCACTGCCTGAAGTGCCCCAGGCCCACTCAGCACTGCTGGGTGTGGCCCCTGTGGGGCAAGAAAATAATATTTCTGAAGCAGAAATGCAGGTGGAGATTTTGCCAAGGGAAATTACTTTAATTTCCTTTATATCTTTCCGTGGATTTTTACATTGTGTTTTTCCATGGCAAATTGCCATTTTACTGATAGTTGGCATCACCCAATACTTGTTCATTCTTCACTGTAATTACTCGGATTAATCACCCAGAAGACTTTTTACAAACCAAAGCTTCACCCCCAGGATTTGATGGGAATCTCATGTGTTGGAGAATGTGTGAGTTATCTGCTTCCCGAAGAAGGGTTGTCCTCACCGGAATAGAGCTGTCCTCCCCATATGGCATCTCCATCCCCTCTCATCCTTAGGTGCCCTCCTTCCAGCTTTTAGGCCACTCGCAGTAGCTCAGAAGGGAAAATCATCCTGAAGCCTGTTCTAGCCACCAGGAGAGCAGCTCTTCCAAACATTTGTCTTGGGAGCTTTGAAACTCAGAAAAGGATATATATAGAGAGAGATTAAGATGGTTCCAGTAAGATGAAATTCCCCTGAGGGTTCTCAGAGCTTGTAAGACTTCATAGAAGAATTGAAACAACCAAAGAAAGGTCGTTTCTAACTTGCCATTATTAAAGTACACTTCTGCTTTCATGAGCAGGAGGATAGGCTGCAGTAGGATGAGATGACTGGGCCTTGTGCTTTGCTTGCTGTCCATGCCCGCCTTGAAGCTGGGAGTGTGGCATGGAGCTCTGCCAGATGGGCATGGAGTGAAATTTCACTCCTTCTAAATCCAGTCGGCAGCAGGTTGTGTGGCATCCGCCTAGTCAGGAGACTGCTACAAAGCTCTGTGAGGCCTTCCATTTGGGCGTTTCTCAGAGACTCAGTTCTACCTGATAGGATTTATGGAGACGGTTGCTCAGGATGCCGTTCTAGATGGAGAACTGAACCTTGTGGCTTCTTCATCTTGTTGTTCAGAACCTTTGAGCATGGACTAGAGACACAAGTGGCCCTGTTGGCCCTAACCATATCTGTGGGTGAGCAGTGCTTCTTGGGTGCATAAACAGGGGAAGGCAGCTGGGAGCGAGAGTGAAAAGTATGAGACAAAGGCTGACTGTGGAGAGAAGGGCAAAAAAGCACATGGATGAGAGAGAATTTCCTGCCTGGAGGTTCTGAGGTCTCTGTTGCAGACAGAGAAAAGAGAAAGCTATGAGGTTGTTGGTTTACTGGCCCTACCCTAATCAATATTCGTATTCCACTCAGAGTATGATCTGGTGATAGGTTATTGGATTATTCCCTACTTGGTATTCCTCTCCCACCATAAGATGTGACCTGATCTTGTCAATAAATGAGGGGGCCTGAGGAACAAAGTATTCATTCTTCAGGCTTTGTCTACTAAGCTGCTTTTCTTCTTAGGAGCAGAAAGCTTGGATGGTTGAATTCCTGGAATGAGGGCTGGATTTCCTGAACCTCCTGAACCTGTTCTTATACCTCTTTACTGTGTGGATTATTTCCTGTGTCAATGTTTGCTTCCAGATCTGCATCTCACCAGATCCTCATTTTGGAGCCCTAGGCTCCACTAACAGATGTCTTTTTATCTCATATCTGTGCCTTGCTGCATTTGCCTGGGCCTACCGCACCTGGGTCAGCCCTTTCTTGTATATAAAACATTAGAATTAGGGAAAATTGTCTGTGAAAACAAGACAACTTGTCACTTGAAAGTATAAAATAAAGCTATTTGCATTCCAGTTTTATGCACTCATGATTCCAGCCAATAAATAAATATATTTTTTGCAATGTGGGGAAAATTATACCACCTTAATTAGTTTTTTTAATTACTTTCTTTAAACACCATGGTTTATAAGGTTGTTTATAATATAGTTGTTTCCTTAACCAGTTTTAAATGTTTAGTTAAATATACTCTTAAGGATATTTAGGAGATAGTGAAACAAATTTCTAGAACTTTTTTAACTTGTAAGACTGAAACTCTGTTACCTTTAAACAATTTCCCCTTTTCCTGCCCTGCTCCACTCTCTGTGGTTCTGTCCCTATGAACTAGATTTATATCCCTCGTGTAAATGGAATCATCCTGTTTGTCTTTCTATAATGATTTTATTGTGTCACGGTAAATATCGTATAAAAGCCATGGGTTCATCCTGGTTGTAGCATGAGTCAGAACTTTGTGAAACAGGAAATGAGGAATACTTCCAAGCAATTTTTTTAACCAAAATTTACTTGAACAAGGATAAAATGAGAGCAGGTGGAAAGCAAGATGAGATTGGGTGAGTGTTCCATCTTTACTGTGTAATGAAATCAATATTCTTACTGAGTTTATCAGTATCATGTACTTTCCCTGGCTGCTGCTTCCAATTCTTGAGCATCAGTTGAAGAGTGAGTGGAGAGTTCTAGGGGCTTGGGGAAAGACAGAACCATCACTTAGAGTGTGTTCTGATGTGAAAGGGATTTTAGCTCATATGGTTGTGATTCCATTCCAGAGAGTTCAGAAATTTGCTCAGGACATCTTGGAAAAGGAATGCCGGCCCAGGTTTGCAGAGAAGTTGATGGCACAGTTGTTTGAGCCCGGCTACACTGTGAACTTAGCACCTTTTGTGAAGAGGATCCCCCAAGAAAACGAAGCCGAGTACCAATACAGGCCTCCTTTTGGATTCCGGGAATTCTCTAGGGAAGTCCAGACCCTCTTGGAAATCTTGCCAGAGCACGACTTCCCTAAACACTTGCAAGCGAAGAGCTGCCGGCGCTGTGTGGTTGTTGGCAATGGTGGGATCCTCCAGGGGCTAGAGCTGGGCGAGGTCTTGAACCAGTTTGACATTGTGATAAGGTATGTTGGTTTCACAGGCAATCTACCTGCTTGAGAGCATCATTCACCACCCATGTGTGTGCCCACCACACATACACACACACACATACACACACACATACATAGAGACATATACACAGACACACTTGCACAGACATACAGAGACAAACATATGCATAGACACATGCAGTCACACAGGGACACACACAAACATGAACATAGACACAGAGACACACAGATGCACACACAGACATAGAAATATACACAGACACAGAGACACACCGATGCACACACAGACACAGAGACATACGCAGACACACATCTGTGCAAGACACAAGTAGTGCCCTGAGGAGACCCAGTCAGGGGCTTTGGAACAGAAACATCAGCTGTGATTGGCTAAACCATACAGACCCAGTTTGGGTTGAGCCTTCCAGAGGGCAGAAGGACCTGAAACTTCAGTCCTTGATGTGCATCTCCAATTATTTTCTGGAAATAAGTTTTCCTTGACCACAACCATTATTTTCTTAGAAATGATCCCAGGATTGCTGATTAAATTATTTGACATGGTTTTCAAACACTTTTAAGGTTCTTGACGGGTTTTAATAGATTTTAATTAAGTACAAACGTTTATATAGCGGTTGGGAGGGAAATGGGACAGTGGAAGTGGACACTGGTGAAGGGAATATTGTTATGTTTGAAACACGATCATGAATAGCTTTGTGATTCACAGTGACTCAACTTAATAAAAAAAAAAAGTACAAAGAATTAGGAGCATGATGCATGTTGGGTCTTTGGGTGGGGTCATAAAACTGCTCAGTGGCCTGGGACTCACTCTCAGAGATTCTAATTCAGCTGGGCCAGATGGTTCAGTGTGATACAGTGCTGCTCAAGCTGTCAATGCAGGGGCCACCTAGGAAACCCCAGTGATGCTCAGGGGACCATGTGGTGCCCAGAACTGAACTCAGCTCTCTATATGCATGGCTTATGGCCCTAACCACTGAGTTTCATCCAGGCCTGAGTTATACTTGACTAACAGTAGGTACTGGTTTGACTGATGACAGGAGAGACCAGGGATGGATGTGTGGTTTTAGAGGTTCTAGTCAGGAGTCTGTGGATCAAGTATGAGAGAAAAAGCAGAATGGAGACTAAGGCCCTGTTCGAGTGTTCTGTTAAAAAGGCAAGTTTCAGGAATTTCTCACATATTAGGGGCCACTAAGATTCCTGACATGGGAGTCTGATACCTCAGGGGGACGACCACTGTCAGAGAAGAGAGGTCAAAAAGGCAAAGGGAGGGGAATCCGGCTAGCAGGAGGCAGTGTGCCAGGCAGTGATGTGCAGTTGGTGGGAGTCCACTAAACTTCATATGCAACTGGGAGGACAGGGAATATGGGCACAGAGTCAAGTGACAACCTCATTATGATAGTGGGGCAGAGAGCATTTTTTCAGGGTGCTTTATAAGAAGGTTGTTTTGATCCTGGGATTATTCTCAGCTCTATGCTCAGGAATCACTTCTTGGGGAACCATTTGGTGCTGAGGATCAGAACCAGGGCTCCTACAGGCAAAGCCTGAACTCTGTTTCCAGCCCTAAGAGGCTCTTGCTAGGTTGACTTTGAAATATAAAGCAATTCTAAACTTAACAGAAATATTTCAAGAACAAAGATTTCCCATTTACTGTCTTTCAGATTCCCTGATTTCTAGTGCTTTATTATACTTACTTTTATAATTTTTTTGGCATTTCCCATGTTTATATTATTCTTTCCTGAATCTTTTGCCATTTGGATCAATTTCTTATATTCCTTCAGCATGCATTTTTAAGCACAAGGACATGCTGTCACCTAACCACAGAACAACATTTACGTTAGCAAATTCACACTCAGATAATAAAGAATTTTCTTCAGTCTTTATTCAAATGCCACCAGTTATCCCACTAAGGTCCTTCATTTAATTAATCTTCTTACATTTATTATTTTTTGGAGAGGCCATGCCTGGCAGTGATCAGGGTATATTCTTTGCTCTGTGCTCAGGGATCACTCCTTGTGGGACTCAAGAGAATTATATGGAATGCCAGGAATTCAACCCAGATTAACTATGTGCAAGGCTAATGCCCTACTACTATCTCTCCAGCACACTGTCTCCCATTTTATTTATCTTATTTTTGTTTGGGGACCACAACCAGCAGTAATCAGAACTTATTCCTGGCTCTACACTCAGAGATCACTCCTGATGATGCTCAGGGAACCCTATGGATTCTGGGGATCAAACTCAGGTCAGTTGCCTGCAAGGCAAACACCCTGGACCCACAATAATGTTGCTTATTCTTTTGTTGTTGTTGTTGTTGTTTTTTCTTGGGGACACACTGGCTGCAGTGCTCAGGGGTTACGCCTGGCTCTGTACTCAGAAATCACTCCTGGCAAGCTTGAGAGACCATATGGGATGCCAGGGATTGAACTCAGGTTAGACGTATGCAAGGCAAATGTCCTATCCACTATGCTATCACACCAGCCCCTTGTCCTTCATTTTAAAGAGAAGAACCAGGATTAGGATCATGCATTTGGTTATCATATATAATTATATCTTTAAATCACTCAGGGGTTAGGACCTTAGATCTGAAAGAGAAAGGTATCAGTAGATTAGGAAAGAAAGATTGGATATAGATGTGTATGATAATTTGGGAAAGAGCCAGACTTTTTTGGGGGGAGGTGGCTTCCTAAGCATTGCTCAAGAGGCAAATTCAGTACTTGGATCTAACCTTGCCCATTGCCGGTGAGGACCACCAGTGCTATACCCAGTGGTGTCTTAGGGGCCATCGTGGTTCTAAGGTTCTGATTCAGGGCTGCCAGTTGCCATGTCTGAACCCAGCCTATGGAGCCATCTCCCCAGCTTCATAAATCTGACATTTTTTTCATTCACATTTCAAAACAGTGTATTAGCTGTGCAATTGGGTGGGTGGTGTTGCTTTTTGGAACAGTTTTTAGAATCTCCCCCCAGTCACCCAGGTGGTGATGCTCTCATTAAATCAACAGTTTTCAGTGTCCTGAATTGTTTCGAACCAGATGGCACCTAGTCCTCTTTCATCCCCACCTTGTTCATAGAACTGGAACTTGTATATCCTCTGCCCCACTTCCTGGGATTTTTTCCAGGTTACCTTTTTACGTTTGTTTGTTTGGAGGCCACCCACAGCTGTGCTCAGTACCGGTCTCACTTCTGGCAGAGCTCGGAAAATCGAATGTGGTTTGGGAAGTTGAACCCAGGTCAGTTACATACAAATCCACTGTATTATCTCTCCAATCCTCTAGTTACTTTTTAAAAATACTGGCAAGAGGGGCCCGGAGAGATAGCACAGCGGTGTTTGCCTTGCAAGCAGCCAATCCAGGACCAAAGGTGGTTGGTTCGAATCCCGGTGTCCCATATGGTCCCCTGTGCCTGCCAGGAGCTATTTCTGAGCAGATAGCCAGGAGTAACCTCTGAGCACAGCCGGGTGTGGCCCAAAAACAAACAAACAAAAAATTCTGGCAAGAGCCATAAGTGTCAGCACACAATAGGAAACTTTCAAGGAAAGAAAAGCTAGTACCCCAAAAAAGCCCAAGATGGGTCGGAAAGATAGTACAGCCAAGATGGGCTGGAAAGATAGTCCAGCCTGTAAGGTGCTAATCTTATCTGTAGCTGAGACCTATGTTCAATCACCTGCATTCCTTACAGTCCCCAAGCCCCACCAGGAGTAATCCCTGAGTGAAGTGCCAGAACTGACCCCTGAGTATCACCAGGTTTGCACCCTTGCAGTCTCCCAAAACAAATGCCCAAGAAAAAGTGTGTTTGGATTGGTTTAACATACAAGGAACTGCTTGACAGTTAGAGATGAAATTGCATCTCTCAGATCTCACTGCTGCCATGTTTGTTCTCATCACACCTGGAAAATCCACTTGGTGATTTGAAGACTGGTTGGCTTTTTCTGCTGGGGTAATCTACAACTTGCTTTCTTGTCAACCAACTCATCTTTTTTCTTTTACTTGAATAGGTTAAACAGTGCACCAGTTGAAGGTTATTCAAAACATGTTGGAAATAAGACAACTATACGGATGACTTATCCAGAGGGCGCCCCACTGTCTGATCTGGACTATTATGCCAATGATTTGTTCGTTACTGTTTTATTTAAAGGTGCTGACTTCAAGTGGCTTCAAGCAGTGATAAAAAATGAGACTCTGGTAAGCATTGGAAATTTAGCTAGCCAATGTACCTTCCTGAAAAGTTAAGGAAACTCAAATTATCATCACAGATTTTTTACTTTTTAAATAAATACTGGATTGTGAACTTCTGTGCTGTCTTTCTACTAACTACCCCTTGCAGGTCCCAGGAACTCCATAGTAAGAATTGCTCTCTCTCTCTCTCTCTCTCTCTCTCTCTCTCTCTCTCTCTCTCTCTCTCTTTCTCTCTTGCTTCCCCTCTGAGCTTGTTAATTTATGGAATCAAATATGGAAGTTCTGACCATGATTTACTAGGAATATGAAATCTAGAATAAAAATTGCTAATGTTGGGGCCGGAGAGATAGCACAGCAGTGTTTGCCCTACAAGCAGCCGATGCAGGACCTAAGGTGGTTGGTTCGAATCCCGGCATCCCATATGGTCCCCCGTGCCTGCCAAGAGCATTTTCTGAGCAGATAGCCAGGAGTAACCCCTGAGCACAGTCAGGTGTACCCAAAAACAAAAAAAAATTGCTAATGTTTAGATTTCCTACGCATCAGACTCATCCAACATGAATTTGCATGACCTTTGACTATTTCCAGAAATGTAGATTTCTGTGCATGAGTATAAACCATTATTGAGGCTACTCAAAAGAATATAAATAAAATCCCCAAGGATTATTCTCAAATGAGATTCTCTCCCCAAAATGCTTTGATTCTCAATTATGATGGAAAATTCACAACAACCAGAGGAACATATATGCAGGAGGTGGCCCTCACTTGATCAGATACTTGTTTTTCTTTATAAAATGAGTCACTTTATTCTGTCTTTCCAAGTCTCTATCTTGAAATGAGCTTCAGATATCAGCTGTCAAATTGTGTGTATGTGCATACTAGCATGTGTTTAGATCTGCAAAATTACTATGAAACTTCACATAAGCTGCACATGCTGGAGAACAGGCCAAAGCTTGATTCACTATGGTGGTGTGGTTTTCTGGGTTTTCTTTTGAGAAAAAGCTATACTAGTTAGAAAATGAAGTATATAGGAAATAACTTAAAGCCATCAGGAGACTTTACAGATGGAGAGAGAATGCAGGGTGAGAGCCAGGTAAAACAGGGCACTCACTGCATTTAATACCTCCTGGAATTGGAATTTCTCATTCATTCCAGGCAGTGATGACTCTCAGTCTTAAAAAACGCTGTCTCGAAGAGGTAGGGTGTTTGCCCTGCATGCAGCCAACCCAGGACAGACCTGGTTCAATTCCTGACATCTTATATGATCCCCTGAGCCTGCCAGGGGCAATTTCTGAGCACAAGCCAGGAGTAACCTTTGAGCACTGCTGGGTGTATCCCAAAAACCAAAGTAATAATAATAATAATAATAATAATAATAATAATAATAATAATAATAAGTAAATAGATAAATAACGCTGCCTCAGGGACTGGAGTGGTAGAGCATTTGTTTGCCTTCCACATGGCCAACCCAGGACTGACTCAGGTTTGACCCAAGTTCGATCTCCAGCATCCTCCCCCAGCCTGCCAGGAGCGATTTCTGAACACAGAGCCAGGACTACCCCGAGCGCCAAAGGATGTAGCTTATTCCCTGCAGAATTTCTTCCCCCCAAATAAAGAACTGGTTTTTCAGTTCCTCAGCAGCAGCAGGTCCCTGAGAACTGTTTGCTTGAGTTAAGATCCTAGGTTGTGCCAGGCAACATGCATCTCTTTCTGTACTGAATCCCTCTAACTGTGGCTTGTTTTCTTCCCTTAGCCATTTTGGGTACGATTGTTCTTTTGGAAGGACGTGGTAGAAAAAATCCCACTGCAACCAAAACATTTGCGGATTTTGAATCCGGTTATTATCAAGGAGACCGCCTTTGATATCCTTCAGTTTTCAGAGCCTCAGTCAAGGTTCTGGGGCCAAGACAAGGTATGGAGAATCAGGTTTCTATTTGTGCTGGAGATTTCTCTCTGCCAGGGGATGCCTTAGCATTCTCCAGTTGAGCAATCTCAACATGGTTAGATGCTACAGGCATACACTGAATCTCAACCCAGGGATCATCAGTATCTCATTGTTCACTCCCTCATCTCTTCAATTAAGTCAGCATGTAGGTCACTAAGATGTTCTTTAAGGTTTTCTTTCTCCCAAATTCCATATAACTGAAGAACACTGAAACATAGGGTCTGAATTTATCTCTGTTTCTATCTGTTTCTACCCCCATGCCCAACTGTGCAGGGCTCTGTGGTCAGGAATTACTCCTGGCAAGGATCAGGGACCATATGTGGTACCTGGAATCAGACTTGGGTCAGCTGGATGCAAGTCAAGTTCTCGATCCGCTGTCCTTTCTCTCTAGCCCCAAGTTCTTCTCATTTTAAATTCTGGGGTCACTTTGGTGAGAAATGTCATGCTTTGAAGGTGATAATAAAGAAGTCATGCTCCAAAAAAGTGCTTTTCAGTTGATTTCTGGGGCCTGAACTAGACTCTGATTTTGGTCTGTAAATTGAAATTTTCCAAGATATCTGGGTGATTTTAATTTGCAACTAATTTGAGAAGTTGAACATAAAGATAATACAAGCCTTTTACTATACTGCAGTAGGTTCTTTGCCTGCAATTAGCCAGTGTGGTAGCTGCAGGGAAGATGCCTCTATTATCTATTCATCCTCTGAAAAGCCAAACCTGTGTTTTCAAACCCATTTCAAAAAGCCTGGTAAATACATTACTGTGGCTGCTCTTTCCCACATGGGAGCACATAGAGGTGCTGGAACAGAGCATTTTAACATCAAACACATTAGCATCACGTTTAACAAACCATTTTTTAAAAAAGACTTAATGGGCCAAAGCAAGAGCACTGCAGATAGGCATTTGCCTTGCATGCAGCAGACCTAGGTTTGATCCCTGGCATCCCATATGACCCTGTGAGCCTACCAGGAATAATTGCTGAGCTCAGAGCCAGGAGTAACCTCTGAGCACCACCTGTTGTGGCCCAAAAACCAAAACCAAAACACGAAACAACAATAAAGAGACTAACAGACTTTGGTGAGATTCTTAAACACAGTATGTAAGATTTGCTTGAATTACTTGAGAATTTTTATTACCTCTTACCTAGATATTCTTATCTTTCTGTATCTTTTAAATTGCCCCATGTCTGTATTAAATACCATCATTTTAAAAAACACAGGCAAATGTTTATTTGTTGGTTTACAGGTAAATTAAAATTTTTAAAAGATCCTTTAAAAATGTATAGATTTGGGGGCCAGAGTACTGAAGCTTGCTTTTATTACATAGGAGAGCATATTTCTCCTGAGCTCTCCAGAAGTGATCCCTGAGCTCCAGGTCAGGATTAAGCCCTGAGCAAAAGCTGAACATGACCCAAAAGCTGGGGTAGTAGAAAGAAAAGGTGAATAGATTTGGGACCAGAGAGATAGTATAGGACATTGGTGATGGGAATATTGTACTGGTGAAGGGGGGTGTTGTTTACATGACTGAAACCCAACCACAATCATGTTTGTAATCAAGATGTTTAAATAAAGATAGAAAAAAAAAGATTTTTACCTTATATATGACCAAACCTAGACAATCCCTGCTACCATAAATGATTCCCCAAGCACTGTCAGGCATGACTCTTAAGCAGAGAGCCAGCAGTAAGCCCTATGCACTGTAATTGTGGTCCAAAAACAAAAACAAAAAAATTCAACAGATTTGGGGGCTGGAGAGATTGTCTAAGGGTTAAGGCTATGAGTAGTAACTGTATAATATGAAATTACATATAATATGAAGGTTAAAGGTTATCAGGAACAATAGAGCACAGAATAAACAGGGGAAATGGTATTAGAAACAATAGATTAGGGGCCGGGCGGTGGCGCTGGAAGTAAGGTGCCTGCCTTGCCTGTGCTAACCTAGGACAGACCGGGGGATGGAGAGCTTACTAAAAATAAAAAGGGAAACCAGTTAAAAGCTAGGAAAAGAATATGAATAGATATTTCACAAAAATAAATTATAATAGCCAAAGAATATGTGATAAAATATTCATCCTTAACAAATCAGATAAAAGCAAATCAGAACCATGTCAACATTTTCTGTGGGAGAGGAGCACCCTGGCATTGCTTAGGGAACCATGTGTGGTGCTGGGGATTCAAGCCAGAGCCATACCCGGCCACATGCTAGATAGCCTCTTAACCTGTGTCCTGTCTCTCTGACCCCACAGTGACATGCTTGGCCTGTTTCCTTGGCATAGATTTGAAAACCAGAGAGAGCTCTCATTTGACAAAGTATTTTCAGAAGGGTAGTTGACAACCTTTTATCAGTTTCAAATCTCAGTAATCCTTGGCCTTGCACTTTTACTCACAAAGCATTTATTATTCAGACCAGAGATGCAGAGGACTTAAGGTATATGCCAAGTCAGCCTTAAAGCAGGGGTGATACTGTGGAAAACCCAAAATATCTACATACAATTGCTCTACACCCCTGCTTCTTAAACTATATCC
>PVKC010027142.1:0-15836 GCA_004027635.1 Crocidura indochinensis
AGTCATTGAACAAATAGAAGACCATTATCCAAAATATGCAAATTAGTAATCTCTGCTCCTGTCTTTTTGCAGCATAAATTAGGTAAGAGATAAAAGAAAAAAAAAACTTAAAGATGAACCATGGTTCGATTCCCCGGTATCCCATATGGTTCCCCAAGCCAGGAGCTATTTCTGAGCACATAGCCAGGAGGAACCCCTGAGCATCACCGGGTATGGCCCCAAAACCAAAAAAAAAAAATCAGGAACACTAACTGAAAATGTTTGTCCTTCCCTTAGCAGCTATGTGACTCCAATTATATTAAACTGCACCTCAGGTTTTTTATATGTTAAATGGGAGTGACAATCATTTCTATATCTCCTACACAAATTGACAGTTAAAAGTGAGGCAATAAACTAAAAAAAATCTGCCCTTCAACAAAAAATAATTATTAATGCTATCTTTACTAATATCCTTGGAATCTATACTATCTATCTACCATGGTCTGGGCATAAAAAAAAGTTACACAGGTTCGTAGCTTCAGGCAAGCATTTGTGGCTTTCAAATCTAAAAAGAACATGCTAAAATACTGAGCATACTTTAACAAAGGTTATAATGAAATACAAACACACAATTGTGGGAGCCCAGACAAAGAAGTGAGTCACACTGGCTGGTTTAAATTGAAAAGACTTCATAGATGTGAGATCTGAGCCAAGCCTTGAAGGTTAAGTAGGATGTTAATAGGTGTGGGGGGATAGAGGAAAGAGGAGAATTTGGCATCCAAAGTTGAAGGAAGCAATAACATTAGCAGCACAAGTTCAAGGACAAGGCACAAAATTAAGTGGCCAAATGTATATTTACTAGACGATGGACCACAGAAGACCCTAGCATCTAGCATCTAATGTTAATTTATAGAAGACAGCCAGTTCATGGGAGTACCTGCTCCTTCAGGAGAATGCTAAGTTATAGGAACAGAACATAGAGAATGGAACTAGGTGCAAATAATGTTGTAGACTATGCTAAGATGTTAAGTCTCCAAGCCACAGTTGGAAATTAAAAGCTAGAAGAACAAAGAGTTGGAGAAAGATTTTAAAAGGTTAAACAAGGTCTGACTAGAGAGATGTGAGAAGGAATAGAGAAACTGGGAAAATGGGAGGAGTTTGGATTCAGCTTCAAGTCTTAGAACTTAATTTTGGGGATGGTAAATTATTTGTTTAGAACAATCATTGATAAAGGCAACTAATTGGATTTCAATCATAGAGAAACTCTTCTACCCAATATCCATGTTTAACAATGAGAAAGTTTCATGAACTTTCTTTTACTGAAATACATTTTGATAATTCCATCAGTCATTTTGCTGTAACAAGCAATATAAAATAAATTATTTTATGCTGGTAAGGGGCACGCTTGGTGGGTGGGTGGGAAACTGAGCACAATGATAGAGGAAAGGTCACACTGCTAGTGGGACTGGTGTTGGAACACTGAATGCCCAAAACAACTGTATATTGAATACATACCTAGACATACCTAGAAAGCTAATATGAGGGCTAATGAGCAGATAGAAAATGAAGAATTCTGAACAGCTCATGGCAAAAGATGGTCCAGTCCCAAATTTCCAAATAACCAAATGCCCAATACAACCACCTTTGGTTGGAAGCAAACTGAATCCTGTCTCATTCGGCAAAGGGGGCTAACTTCAATCTATTGCCAATTCTTTACTACAAATGACCAATGGGTAGAAAGAAAAATCAATCAAAATAGATTTCTAAGTTTAAAAAATGCTTAACTAACCTATGAAATACCTATATTTCAGAAGGTATTCATCACCCAGAATATCTGAATCAGCAGACACCATGAGGAATGCTTAGCTGTGTGACCTCAGCCTTCTTGCTTTATCCAGAGTCCTTTAGGACAAAAGAACTGAGATCATAAAAGGGGTTGAGGGACCAGGGATCAGGAAAGGGGGATGGGAGAGAAGAGATTTCAGATCCCAACCAAATAAGGTAAGAAACAAAAGATTAAGTTGAGGAAAGAGCAACTGAAAAGGCACAAGGGACTTTTCCTAATATTTATCCAATCCTTCACTCTATTCCCTCTTCACTGTTTTTATGCTACTGTGATAATTTGGACCACACACACTCCTAGCTATAGTGCATATTTGTTTGTTTTTGGTGTTTTTCTTTGGTTTTATGTCTAGAACAATGATTAATAAAAGCAACTGGTTGGCTTAGAGGATCATGTGGGGTGCCCAGGATCAAACATGGGTTGGCCATATGAAAGGCAAGCACCCTCCCCACTACTATCTCTCCAGCCTCGTGCCTGGATCATTTTTTGGTTATGGTGCTTGTAGGCATCATCCCACGCATCTGTTTCATGTCTTCACCTAACAGCCAAATAATCGTGAACTTTACAAGAATTGGTTTGACCATCCACTGCAATTCCTTCTTTGAGTTGTTCTTGCAAGCTAAGCAGGAGTGCCTTGACAGAGCAAGGTAAAATAGAAGAGCTCCTGACAACAGAGTTCATGATAATAAGATAGGAGACTCTACAACTTATCATTTATACCTCTCAAGTCATAGGACTCTTAGAAACCTGCCACACAGGTTTAATTCTTTTACAGCACATAAACTTTTAGATCATATTCTATATTTTATATACATATATATAAATTGCAGTATTTTAAATACATAGTATTAAACACATTGATTTAAAATTATCCTTTTTGGGGGCAGAGCAGTGGTGCAAGTGGTAGGGTGTTTGCCTTGCATGTGCTAACCTAGGATGGACCGTGGTTTGATTCCCAGGTGTCCTGTTTGGTCCCCAAAGCCAGAAGCAATTTCTGAGCAAATAGGAATAACCCCTGAGTGTCATGGGATGTGACCCATAAAACAAAACAAGAAATAAATAAACAAAATAAAACAATCCTTTGTTATCTTTATTTCCCAGGTCTCTCTATATTTTATCTCTACTTTCCAGTTCAAGACCAATTATTTTATACATTCACATATTTTTTTGGGGGGTCACACCCGGCAGTGCTCAGGGGTCACTCCTGGCTCCATGCTCAGAAATTGCTCCTGGTGGGCACGGGGGACCATATGGGGCACCGGGATTCGAACCGATGACCTTTTGCATGAAAGGCAAACGCCTTATCTCCATGCTATCTCCCGGGCCCCACATTCACGTATTTTAATAGAAGAACATTTGAACCAAATGGTAAATCACCTGGCAAGGGCACTTTTATTTCTGAAAGAATTCCACCCAAAATATTATAACATACTCCCCATTTATAAAAATCTGATTATTGTCCTCATCAATACAATATCTTTTCACACCTTCATTACCAATAACTATATACTATATACAATAAAGGGAACAGAAAATACAAAATAGGCTTTCAAAGTCAGCAGAACAACAATGTGTCCGTGAGCAGTTGTTTAGGAAGATTGCAAAAATAGTCACAGACTTCAAAAATCACTGAATCTATTTTTTTCGTGACCTACCCTCCTGTCCAGGCAAGAATGTGAGGGGAACAAGGAAGAAAGACTTTTCCATTATGAATCACCTTCATTTAAATCAGCCCAGGTTCAAAACAAAGCCCAACTACAGAGCCTGCATGATACTCAGCATTTTACATGTCATACAGGTCATCTGAAAATATATTTTGTAGCTTCTGCTCCCTGCAAATTCCGATTATTAAGTATTCCCTATTAATCCATTCACCCATATCCACTCAACAAATATTTATCAAATCTCGACTTTGTACCAAACACTGAATGCTAAGAGGACAGAGGGAGAAAAAAAGATAAGAGGCTGAGCCTGAGAACAAAATGCTTGGGACTGGGGAAGAGAAGGTTAGCACCAGCCTCATATACCTAGAAATAAATAAGCAATATAAATTTTATATTCGTGGTTTACTTCCAACATCAAATTTATGTAAAAAAGAAAGAGGCTGCCCTTTCAAAGAAAAAAAAGTCAACGGATCAAAAGCATCATTAATCACTGTCTCTTTTAAATTAAAAGGTTCGCAAAAAGGTGGGCAGAGAACCAATGTGGGAAACAAATCACTCCCCTTGCCGAGTGAGGGTCAGAGTCTAAATGGGAGAGTCCTCAGTATTTACCCAGCTCATCTCCTGCGTAATGGATTTTGAGAAGAGATTTCCGCTGGGGCTCTGCTAATTTGAGGCTTTTGCTTTTTTAAAAGTGACACTTGGATGGTTCCTCTAGTATTGTGACTGGTTTTAAAAGTAAACCTTCAGAGGGCTCCCTCCATACGATGTTCACTTTCATGATCTGATCTGGGAGTTCGGGAGCCACTGCAAAGGTGCTGCCCTGGTGCATTGCGGGGCTGCTATTTTGGGTGGCCTCAGGACTCCTGCAAATGCCCTATTAAAGCGTTTTTCAGCATGCTGAAGGCCCCTGAGAAAGGCCTACTCATACAATAGTTAGGAAGTATCCCCACCTGCTGCAAAGAACTTCCTTTAAACTCAGGAATATATTAGCCAGGGGTGTACAGGGGCTGCAGTTTCCCATTGCTTTTCAGAACACCCCATGCCCAGCTTATCCTAGGCGAATAAATCAGGAGATAGGCAGATAAAGCATCCTGTTTCTGCACGTAGCATAGGGAACACACCTCGGACAGTCATATTTTCTGTCACAGAAAACACTCAGTAGGTGTATTTAAATAAGTTTTACAACATAAATAAAAAACAAGAATTTGTAGCCAACATGAAAGGTAGTGGTCTTGGTAGTGCCGAGAGGATTGAACCATAATTAGAGTTTGGGAAATTGAGTTTTTCTGGTTCTATTGCTTGTCACAAATTCTGTCAACTCATCAGGTCCAGAGCCCTTTTTAGAAAAGCTCACAATCTTCTGGAATGCTTACAGTTCTAAAGAGAATGCCTGGCACTCTCACTGTCTTACTATCTATGAGCTGAAAACTTCAGTTTCTTTGTTGTTGTGCTCTTTTTTAAAATAAATCCCCTGAAATTGAAAGAGCAAACTTAGATAAAACATTTTCTGCAGCCACAGGGCAGTGATAATGGTGACACATCCCATTTCATGGAAGTTGGCCTTAGGCCGATCCAGTGAAAACTGCTCCTGACCTTTCTCACAATAAGGTTTTCAACTCAGGGTATCTCTTGTCCTAATATTAAAGCTGAGAAAACTGAGGCCAAGGTCATGGGGTAAGTGAGTGAGCAAAAAAGGCTAAGATGGGAACCTGTCAAAGTCTTGGCCAGAGTCTTTTCTACTCTAAGGACTAAATCCAGAGCAGAAGGTAGAAGAATGGGTAGAAAGAGCTAGTGGTGGGCTCCAAAGCTACAGCAAAGGGGACTACTTCCAGTCTCCCACAATTCCACTGCCTTAGAATTACATCTATGGCCCTTATTGAACCATTTGTTTGGATGACAATATTTCTGGGACAGACCCCAGTCTCTTGAGCATTGACCAAATTGACATTTCATGTTATTTTTATCTCTGTAAAGTGCCAGGAAACATGAACCAGACCAATAAGAAACAGTATGAGAGTCAAAACAAGGAGAATAGGCAAATCCAGGGGTAGGGGATAGAGAGGGAGAGGGCTGGCTCAATGGGTTGGAGCACAGACTTTGGCATGTGGGAAGTTTAAATTGGCTCCCTGAGACCATACGGTCACTGCAAGCACCTCTGGAGTATTGCCCCCCACACACTACCAGGTGAGGACCAAAATATGCACATGCGTGCACACAGACACAATGAAAGTAAACCCCAAAGAAAGATTTCAATTTATAAAGATAGAAAATCTGGAAAAATCTGTTCATAAATTGATTTATCTTTTATTCTTTTACCTTCTTCCTGTCAGAACTCTCCTTTGAGAGAATCCAAAGTTATAGGTCTACTTTGTGACCACCAGCCACTTGTACAAAAGCTATTTGCAGGGCTGGAGAGATAGCATGGAGGTAGGGCATTTGCCTTGCATGCAGAAGGACTGTGGTTCGAATTCTGGCATCCCATATGGTCCCCTGAGCCTGCCAGAGCGATTTCTGAGCATAGAGCCAGGAGTAACCCCTGAGCGCTGCCAGGTGTGACCCAAAAACCAAAAAAAAAAAAAAAAAAAAAAAGAAGAAGAAGAAGAAGAAAAGAAAAGAAAAGCTATTTGCTACAGATGATGGATAACAGGCCAGAAGGACTTCATTTCAGAAGACTGCCTCCCAGATTTAGACCTGATCGTAGATTTCTTACTCTATTAAGACAGTCAGCAGAGAGTTGGGAATATGTGACAGAGATTGTACACCTTAAACTGTTTTGTCAAGCTCTTTACAAAAAAAAATTTTTTTTGATAACCTTGGGTTAAGTCACTGCAGTCTAGTTTCTGTGCCATCCACGCAAATTCAATCCTATTGGAAACATAGCCAGTCACAAAAATTTTCCAGTAGGGAAAAAATAAAAACATATTTGCTCTTATCTCTATGAAAAGCAGTATGAATATTCCTTTATTCTGCTTTATGAAAAGGCTAATTTGAAAAGATATTTGCACCCCAATGTTCACAGCAGTACTATTCACAATAACCAGAACATGGAACCAACTTAAATGTCCAACTACAATGGTCTGAACATTGTATTAACATTGTATTAAAAGGATAAGGAGTGTCCCCATGCTCCTAGTACCAGCCTTCCTACCTGGGATTATTAGCACACAATTGTCCATCCAATAGTTATCAGGCCACAGTTTAGATAGATGCAGAAATTATGCAATGATAATCATTTTTTCTTCAGTCTTTCTAGCAATATGAAAAAGATATCTGTTCACACCATATTCCATGCTCTGAACTATTTTTTCGTATTCATTTTGCATTTAATTCTCACAATAACTTTGGGGAGGGGCTTCCTCAGTGATGCTTAGAAGCCTGAAAATCTTCTGTGACTCTTAACCAACAGGAAGAGAGGTTCAATGTGAGGTTCCAAGGATGTGTTGCTGCTTGAACTCCGAGGTGCTGGGAATCTCCAGGGCCATTCCAGCAGTGCCTATGAATGACCAGGATCACTTGGTCCCATCCTGGGCTTTATTCAGCAACTTTTTGGGAACCATGTGATGATAGAAATTGGATTGGGGCCAGAAGCATGCTTTCCATGTACTAATCTCTCTGCAATCTCCCCAGCCTTTTCATAGTAACTTGTAAGATGGTTATAACTGAAACCCAACTACAAACATGCTTGTAATTATGGTGCTTAAAGAAAGATTTATATTTACAAAATTACTTTATTAAAAATAAAAAACTAGGTGACTAAAGCGATAGCACAGTGGTAGGGCATTTGCTTTGCAAGTGGCCGACCCAGGACAGACCTGGGTTCAATTCCAAGCATCCAATATGGTCCCTCCAGAGCCAGGAGTTCTCTGAGCACTGCCGCTGCCACTACCAGGTGTGGCCCAAAACAAAACAAACAAAAAATAGAACTGGAGAGGTAGAATAGCAGTTGGGGTGTTTGCCTTCCATGTGGCTATCCCAGGTTAAACCTTTACATCCCATATGTTCTCCCAAGCATTACCAGGAATGATTACTGAGTGCAGAGCCAGAAGTAAGCCCTGAGCATCACCAAGAGTGGCCCCCAACCAACATAACAATAAAATTATTATTTTTAGATGGATATCTTGTGTTTTTTCTTAGTTTGAGGTCCCATATTTACAATAGTGTTAATGGCAGGGCTTAATGTGTACAACTCAACATCATCCTCCACCAGTGTCTGCTTCATCTCTAATTTTCTTTCTTTCTTATTTTAAATAAAGGCCACTCCCGAGAATCTCAGTACAGTTAAGACCTGAAGTTTCTGTGCTAAGCCTTGATTTAGGTGAGACCTTGGAGTAACTGCCTAGCGATGCCTAGGTGTCATCAGAGCCACACCTAACAATGTCAGGGAAGCCAATGTAGTGCCCAGATAACATGGACTGTTTTATAAAGGAGAGAAGAGTAGCTTCCTCAAGATAATGGAAGAAACAAGTCTTGAGCTGGAGGACTCACCATTTAACCTAACTGATTTTAAAGAAGCCAAAGCAGCACAAGTAGCCTAACTCACTGAGAACCATTTTAGTTCTGGGTTCCTGCCACAATCTGGTCCTATGAGAAATCAGTTAGAAACAAAGCACAGTATAAGTGGGAGAAAGGAAGGTGGAACACACAATTAGGCTACAAACCAGATAGGGTTTAATTTTCGCATTAGGGAAGAGAAGAGATACTTCAACAGCTCTAGTTGTACAAGACTCAAGAACCAAACAAAAGAAAAGGATGTCTCAAAGGGTAGAAATCTCTTGATACTAAGCTTGAGGCAAAGTCATCAGCTGTAGCCACTGCTACACCTCATCTCTACTTCTTTAGAATCAAGTAGAAAGTTTCCCTCAGGGAGGGTCAAGCCAAACAGAAGATTCCCCCACAGTCAGAAACTACTGCCTCAGTTATGCAGCACACTTGCTAATACCCTGACCAATGGCAGAAACAGTCTAAGCATGTGTACAGCTGGAAAGATTCCAAATGAGTGGATAAAGTATAAATGAAATAAAACAAAGTGGCCAGCACATGGAAATAACTGTCATCAAAATCACAAAAGAAAAAGTGAAGTGAAAAGTGAAGATTGTATCTCAGACAGCTAATCCCTTTGCACCTAAGGGAATAAGTGAAAAGCACCAAAGCTAGAGATTCCCAGGCACAGGAGTTAGGGAGATGGGAGACTAGGACATCATCCCCACCAATAGTAAAACACGGGATGTGGCCCACTTTCATCAAAGGAGACGACTGTGCTAAGAATGAGACAGAGTAGAGGAAAGAAAAAATGCCAAACCAGATTCTGGGAATGAGACTGCAATAAAGGAATCAGTTACTCTGAGGTCTCACATAAATCAGGGGTCACAAGTTAAGATTTTCAGATTGTCTCTACACCAGAACCAACCTCCAGTCCAAGAAAGCCAGAGAGCTGCTGAACTTAACCCTAACCTAAGTCAAAGCTCTTTTACCTTTAGTTTCTTTATTGGATTTAAAGACATCAAAAACCAGTCACTCTATGGGGCTCAGAGTGATGGTGATAGGGCACTTGACTTGCACACAGACAACCTGTGTTCAATCCCTGGCATCTCTCATGGTTCCTTAAGTTTTGCCAAGAGTAGTTCCGGCATGTAGAACCATGAGTAACCCCTTAGCATTGCCAAATATGGCCCAAATATAAACAAAAATCAATCATTTTAGTTGTGTGGGTGAAAACTTGAACTTCTTTTAAGGAAACACTGAGAAGATGCTATCATATCCAAAAATCCATTAGCATTTGCCTGACACTTTCATGACCTTGAAGTCATGGAAACATCTGGTAACCTTAGTTCTTAAGAAGGCTTGTTTGCAAACACATGTGAAGAAGAGGAGAAAAGTTGAAAGGCAGGGATAGTGGCTCCAGGTGAAAGAGAATTCCAAAAGAGAACAGGGCAAGACTAAACTCTCAAAGCTTTGGTAGCAAAGAATTGAGGTCAGAAAGACATGAAGCTGTAAAAGGCTGTTGAGTGAGGAGAGGCTAGAACTGTATAGGAATAGAATTGCCAAACAGATAGTAGGAAAAAAAACACCTGAAAGCAATAACTATTGTACAAGAAAGGAAAATATTAGGGAGCTGAAAGATAGGTTGCAGTTATCCAAAGAGATCACAAATGGTGGCTGATAAGTAACAAAACAATGAATTAGGCAAAGATTATTAGTTTTGGTAAACAGGATTACAGATTCCTTTATTTTATTTATTTGGGAGGGCACATCTGGTGATGCTCAGGGGTTACTCCTGGCTATGTGCTTAGAAATCACTCCTGGTTTGGGGGACCATATAGGATACCAGGGGCTCTAACCACGTTCCTCCTAGGCTAGTGCAGGCAAGGCTGACACCATACTGTTTATGCCACTGCTCCAGCCCAGATTCCTTTATCTTTTATTTTTTTATTTTTTTTTATTTTTTTGGTTTTTTGGGCCATACCCGGTGACGCTCAGGGGTTACTCCTGGCTATTTGCTCAGAAGTCGCTCCTGGCAGGCATGGGGGACCATATGGGGAACCGGGGGATTGAACCGCGGTCTGTCCTAGGTTAGCACAAGGCAAGGCAGGCACCTTACCTCCAGCGCCACCGCCCGGCCCCCAATTCCTTTATTTTTTAAAAATCCTGTGTTTCAATTGTTTTGAAATAATTTCAGCTTCTAACTTGTTTCTAACTAGAAACTAACAAAGCAGGAAAAATTCCAATAGTCACCTCACAAGGATTTGAGCAAAAACATCTTGAGGTACCTGAGTACCTAAAAATGCTATTGATTCAGAGGTTGAGGGGAGGATGGGCATGAAAATTTGAGAAGACTTTAAAGAGAAAAGAGTCCCAAAACATCCCTTAGAAAAGTGACAATCTTGGGGCCGAGAGATAGCACAGCAGCGTTTGCCTTGCAAGCAAACCAGAACCTAAGGTGGATGGTTTGAATCCCGGCGTCCCATATGGTCCCTCATGCCTGCGAGGAACTATTTCTGAGCAGATAACCAGGAGTAACCCCTGAGCACTGCTGGGTGTGGCTCAAAAAACAAAAATAAAATAAAATAAAAAAGAAAGAAAAGTCACAATCTCACCGAGGGAAACACCAAGAGAAAACAACCATTCACCATTGCTATGAGAAGAGCAAACTAACAAGCAACCAACATGGGTTCCTGCAGAGATACTGTGCCAGCCCCTCGAACCAAATGAATGGCAACTTAGGTAGATAAGGAAGAAATAGGAGATGCAATCTTGGAGCCTTCTAGAAGCCTCCTATTTCTGTCCCCTGTGACACTCTCATCAGCGGGCACAGGAGCTGCATGCAGGCACACCACACCCAGCCAGCGGTTATCACTGTGCACTGTCAGGCTAGGGACGAGAACAAGTGATGTTCCACAGGTGCCCACCTTCCCACCAGGATTACTCACTATCTCTATTACTGAGAACCAATCATGCTTCCAGTGCCCAGAGAACCAGACTGCAATCAAATCCCAGAGTCACCCTATCTCCTTCCTATATCACTGCTTCTCTGATTACCCAAGCTGTAGCCATGTTTCATCTCTGCAGAGCAAAGACAAAAATCTGGGAAGGAAAGTGAATGCAGAGAGATGGCAATGCGCTCTATAGTGCCGCCTGCTCTCTGTGCAGACCCCTCTGGGGCTTGCTCCTCCCAGCGATGTTGGTTTCTCACTGAATGGCACATGTCAGCACACTAGCTTCCACCAAGATGACACAAAACAGCTCCACCAGACCGCGAACTCACAGAGAGCTCACAGGAGGGCTGAGAAACACTCAGGCTGTACACACCTGCATAGACCATCTCTGAAAGTTCAGCTTTCAGAGAGAAACCCTTCTGAATGTTTCTCAGCGCCTGTGATTTCTGAAGAAACATCTGACCCCGATCCCACAAGATCAGAAACAGACTATTCCTCCAAGGCCCCAGGAAAGAAATGAGGTGATCACTCTGCTAGGCAGAAGTAGAAACTGCACAAGGAGACTGAGTGTACATACATCTGAATTAAAAAAGAAAGTTCCACTCTCCAAAGAGTTTTGAGGATGTTAGGGTCCAAGGAATTAATCAGTTTATCACAGCCTGATGAAGCCAGTGGAATGATTTATAACTGAACTCCCCCTCTTCCAAGCCCTTCACTATAAACATTTACAAATTTCATTTCAGCATTAGCACTAAACAATATTCATTAAGCATCCCACCAAAGTGCAACATGTAAGTAAATCAAACCTTTGATGCTCTATTTTGCAAATTTCATGGGCCACTAGGGATAATTAAAAGGGCAATTATATAAAGTTGGTGCAGTTTTGAGAAACAAATGACATTTTCTGCTTTAAAGCACTTGATAATTTGATATTTTGCTATTAGGGCCATCATGTGTACTTTTATAGACAGGCAGCCAAATAAACAATAAATGTTCCCTAACAGCCTCTAATGATTGTTTTTGCCCACTGACATCACTCACCATTCCAGTCTATAAATCATATGCTAAGAGATTAAGGTAAAGATAATGAAAAAGTATTAGAAGCCATTAAGCTGGAGGAGGAGAATAAAAAAAATATATATAAGGCTAAAAGCATTATTTCTTCCGTGCTTTTTTGCAAAGACGCCCAGCAAAGTGTGGGTTTCGGAGTGCTGGAGTGGGCTCAGTTTGTCCCTGTGTTTAACCACCGCTCTGAAGCCAGCAAAGTACATTACAGCTCATGAAAAATACAGCGAAGAAACTGCTAGTGGCAGAAGCATTTAACTTCCTTGTTAGCAGCCTCCCCCAAGTGGCACTTTTTCACCGGCAAGTTGTTTATTATGTTCCGTGCCAGGCAAAACTGATTAAATGGGGCTCTTAAGAATCAAAGCGTTATAAATTCATGGAAATACAGCAAGCAATAAATTCCATGGAATTAAAAGCTTACTAGTGCTATTAGCATTTCAGGGTGTTTGAATTGTTAATACTGATGTGCAAAAATGATGTGCCTGTTAGACAAGGCAGGACAAAGTAATACACACGGAGCAGTTCTGGAAAAAAAAAAAAAAAGCAACCACAACATTAAAAAAAAAATCAAAGTAGCGCTGGGTCTTAGCAGTTGTTGCAGCCACAAGAATGGAGAAGGGGAATAATCACCCCCAAAATTCTCATCAACCCTAAAAAGCCAATCCCATCATGGAGAAAAGGCACCAAACAGGTTTACTTACATGCAGGAGGAAAACAAGCGTAAAAATATTAGGCAAAGGATTTATGCTTTGCATGATGGAAATTACATCTCAACTAAGAAGGATGAGAGAGAGGCAAGTGTTATCTAGCACCTGGTTGTGGCGGGGATTTGGAACCAACCTGTTGTGAGCAGGGTCTTGGTTTTATTATGGGATCAATCAGGTCCCTGAAAAGTTATCAGGAAATGTCCCTGGGGCCTGGGAAATAGCATGGAGGTAAGGCGTTTGTCTGTCATACAAAAGGTCATTGGTTCGAATCCCGGTGCCCCATATGGACCCCCGTGCCTGCCAGGAGCAATTTCTGAGCATGGAGCCAGGAGTAACCCCTGAGCACTGCCGGGTGTGACCCAAAAAAAAAAAAAAAGAAAGAAAAAAAGAAATGTCCCTGAACTACTATCTCAGACTCTTTCTGGAGGTTTATAAAGTGTTATACTAAAAAATGAAAAGTGGTAAAAAAAATCAATTATTATGCCATTAGGCAAATGTTATTATCCCAACTACAAGGTAAGAAACAGTAATTCTATTATGTCCTCCTAAAGAATAGTTCTTTCCAAAAGAAAGGAGGGTCTTTGCTAGGAAAATACAGATGTGGGAAGGAAGAAAAGAATGAGACAGACAGAGAAAGAGAAAGTCAGGGAGAGAAATTAATGAATGTATCTTAAAGTCAGTTTTTTGGGGAAGTAAGTGTAATATATTTCACTATATTTAAAAGTATTTACTGTTCACAAATATAAACTGATCCCTTTAAAATACAATCAAGAAAAAAAAATGCATGTTGAAATAACCAAAATTCAGGGAAAAAAACACCAATTCAAAATTGTTATCCAGACAGATATCCAAGACATCTATTCAGCTGTCCCAGAGTCAGCCCCCAAAGTACGATTTTCTAACATATCAAGGAAACTTAATTCCTTTGATAAAAGAACCACACGCGTAATAGAATCTACTGACGGATCACTGGTACATATGATTATCTCTGGGGCAATGTTCCACATGTGGATATAACATTTGTACTCACTGAAGCTGTCTGCTGCTTCCCTACAGAGAGACAGAGCCTGTTCATGTACCAAAAAATAGAAAGGAGACAAAGAGGAAAAACCTTACACAGAGAAACTCATATCCATTAATGTGCTTTCACTGGGCTTAAGTCCAAACTCACGCATTGTTACAGGAGCATTTTACAGAGTCTCTGCATCATTAAAACTGCTGTTCAATATGATCTGTTCTCGAAGACAAGACCTACTATGTGTTAAACATTGGCAAAGGAGATGAATAAATGTAAGAAGATACTGTTTTGTACTTAAGAAGGCTTAACATCTCACTGGGGAAATAATCTATTACAAAGCGCCTATTATGTATTCTCAATCAGGCATCAAAAGTCTTAAAAGACAGGTTCTGCACCCATTGGGATTTCAGAGTCACTTTAAGAGAAGACATATACCCCAAAAGTAACCCCTGAAAATCTATCAGTAGTCTGTACACATAAAATAATGGTTCCTTTTCTTTGTTGTTTTTTAATGCAATGGGATCTCCTATTTTTGAAATATGAAAGGTGAAACTTTGATAAGCAAATCAGGGAGGAAATTTATATTAACAGTAAAAGTGAAAAACAATGTGAATGCACATGTGTTTGTCCATGGTAGTTCCCTTTGTATAGAGGTGAGGCAGCTATCATGTCTGTATTGTGGCTATGTGCAGGATTATATCCAACAGGAATAGGCAAAACTTACAGGTCCTTGGCCTCAGACACGTCACGGTATACTAGGAATGGGAAAAGTCGCTGAAGGGGGTCTTACTAACAGTAGAGAAGACCTAGAAGTTTCCCAGCCTGTGTTCCCTACTTAGCACACCGCGCCTTTTTCCTTCTCACACTTCAAAGCGAATATTTATTGTCTCTGTCCTTCATTCTCACTGATCTTTCTAGTCAAAATGCTGCACTATTATGCCAAAGAACAGGTGTTTTTATTGTCAGTATTCGTATCTAACGAGGATGAGTGACGAGATCTGCCCTTCCCTCCATTTTGTTTATTTTGCAACTTCCAGCTTAGTGCTCAGAAGATCATGTGGTACTGAAGGTGGAAACTGAGGCTCCCACATATAAAGCATGGGCTCCAGATCCTTGAGTCATTTCCCTAACTCCAAATCCACCCTTACTAAAATGTGATAACTGATAGATTTCTTAACTCGAGTTTGTAATCAATGGAGAACAATGAAATCTTCTCAACATACTTGATGATGCCCCTTCCAGAATTACTGGAGAAGAACTCAGTTCTAGCCTTTTTCTTCTTCTTTTTTTTTTGGTTTTTGGGTCATACCCGGCATCACTCAGGGGTCACTCCTGGCTCCGTGCTAAGAAATCACTCCTGGCAGGCTCGGGGGACCATATGGGATTCGAACCACCGTCCTTCTGCGTCTAAGGCAAATGCCTTACCATTGTGCTATCTCTCCGGTAGTTCTAGCCTATTTCTAAAGCTGGAGACAAGTGCATCATGTCTACAGTATTTCCCTCCCTCCCTTCTTTCTTTCTTTTTTTTTTTTTTCAATCTCAAGTTTTTATTATAGCACCATGATTTACCCAGCTGTTCATAATACAGTTGTTTCAGGTATTAAATGTTTAAACACAGGGTCAGAGAGATAGCTCTGTGTTAGGGCATTTGTCTTGCATGCAGCCTACCTGGGAGGGACCTATTTCTATTACGGAATCCCATATGGTCCCCAACCTGCCAGGGGCAATTTCTGAGTGCAGGGCAAGGTGTGGCCTGAGCTCTGCTGGGTGTGGCCCCAAAACCAATCAAGTTTAAAAAAAAATGTTCAAACACCAATCAGACCTCCACTGTGACATCCCTTCACTAGTGTCCCCCAATCTCATATCCGCCACCATTGCTGTGTCCATGCAGGCACAAATTTTTTTTTTTTTTTTTTTTTTTTGGTTTTTGGGCCACACCCGGTGACGCTCAGGGGTTACTCCTGGCTATTCGCTCAGAAGTCGCTCCTGGCAGGCACGGGGGACCATATGGGGAACCGGGGGATCGAACCGCGGTCCATCCTAGGTTAGCGCAGGCACCTTACCTCTAGCGCCACCGCCCGGCCCCAAGGCACAAATTTACTTCATATTGCTTGTTATAATACAAAG
>PVKC010027143.1:0-15861 GCA_004027635.1 Crocidura indochinensis
TTTTTGGTTTTTGGTTTTTGGTCACACCCGGCAGTGCTCAGGGGTCACTCCTGGCTCCATGCTCAGAAATTGCTCCTGGCAGGCACGGGGATCATATGGGGCACCGGGATTCGAACCGATGACCTTTTGCATGAAAGGCAAACGCCTTACCTCCATGCTATCTCCCAGGCCCCAAGACAAGAGCCTTAACTGCTAAACCATCTGTGGACTAGGACTATATTGCCACCTCATACCTTAGCAAACTTTGAGAACTGAATCTCATTACTCATGAATTCCCAACAGTAACAATCTGCTTGCTAGAATTTATTTATAAACCCAGAATAATAACTAGTTTTTCTATGTCATTCTGGGCATGTACATAGAAAGAGTAGTGAAATGAATTATCCAAGGCACATAATTCCAGTTAAGGCACAATACAAAGGCAATGCTCTGCCTTCATACCTCAGCTCTAATCATGCAGACCAACTATTTTTTTCAGTCTATTTAACATTATGCTTTTCACAACTGTTTTTTGGTTTTGGGTTTTATTTGTTTGGTGATTTTATTGCTTAAAA
This sequence comes from Crocidura indochinensis, assembly GCA_004027635.1. Lineage (NCBI taxonomy): Eukaryota > Metazoa > Chordata > Mammalia > Eulipotyphla > Soricidae > Crocidura > Crocidura indochinensis. Next base: position 555 of record PVKC010027143.1, read on the forward strand.
TGATCCCTATGAGCGATATCCCTGGAGCGATAGTACAGCAGGGAGGACATTTGCCTTGCATGCGGACAAACTGGGTTTGATCCCTGACATCCTATATGTTCCCCTGAGTACTCAAGGAGTGACTCCTGAGTGCAAAGACAAGTAAGCCCAGTGCACTGCTAGGTGTGACCTAAAATCAAAAATAAAAATTCTCAATGTCTAGGGATTCTAAGGGTATAAAAAGCTGTGATATGCCTCATGGTTAAATGCATTAGATAAACCCCATTTGGGAACTAATTAGAGTGTCTGGCCATAGGTTCAATGTTCTGAAATCAATGTTTTCCAGCTCCTTAAGGATTCTTTCTTTAAACAGAAGCACCCAAAAGGCCAAGTGACACCTTAGCAATCTGTGAAAATATGACCAGGGATCTTTCAGAAATATTACTAAGCCTTTATTTCAGCTAGAACCATTGGTTCAATCATTACTCATTCAATGTTGGCAGAGACTCTGCCAATGCTAACAAGAACTGGTAGCATGGGCTGCATCTCCATCAACAGCAAGTGAAACACCAGATGTCATGGTATCGTCAACAATGGCTATGGAGGAGCTCCAAAGCACCAGACACTTAACATTGGAAGCTTTTCACTATCAATACCAAATATATAGGTCTATGACAATTTGAAAATTGATAATCTGAATGAGGTACACAAACTAAACAAGAAAAACGGTGCCAATGTGTCAAACAGAAAGTGAATGGTTGTTTTAATGAGGGAATATGCACAAAATTCTTGGTAAATAAAAATACCAGATCGGCATTTTAAGATGCTTTGATCACCTGCTGTCCCTAAATGGTGTGTGAGTGCACTCTTGTGGTTTTGGTTGTAGGCTTCAAAGAGTTGCCTCTCATGGGGCAAGACCCTCACCAGCCCACCTGCTGCTGTTGCTGTTGTTGTTGCTGCTGCTGCTGCTGTTGCTGCTGTTGTTGCTGCTGCTGCCGCTGGCTAGTTTTCTGCTTGGCACGGCGCTCGAGGAATTGCTTGGCAAACTCCTTGGCCTCAGAGGTATCTCCTAAATAGGCTCTTATATAATCATGGACCTCATATGGTGATTCTACTTCTTTCAGGAAAGAAACAAATGTGGGGACTGCAACATGAAGAAGGTAAAAGACAAAGAGCAACAATAAGATACATCATACCTGAAGGAGCTTCAGTTTGTGGTATCCTGTTATATATATATATATATAACATAGACCTGAGCAATGGTAATATTAAGGGTCTTTTTACTGTATCAGAAATATCTGCACCTGGGGCCGGCGAGGTGGCACTAGAGGTAAGGTGTCTGCCTTGCAAGTGCTAGCCAAGGAAGGATCGCGGTTCAATCCCCCGGTGTCCCATATGGTCCCCCCAAGCCAGGGGCAATTTCTGAGCGCTTAGCCAGGAGTAACCCCTGAGAATCAAACGGGTGTGGCCCCAAAAACAAAAAACAAAACAAAACAAAACAAAAAACAAAAAAAAAGAAAAAAGAAAAGAAAAGAAATCCCTGCACCTACTCTTATTAAGAGTGCAAACCACAATGCCCCAATTATCTGAAATGGCAAACAAAAACATACCACATGTGTTTGGTTTCTCTAAATGACAGGTTACTGAAAAAGAGTATCTGTAGCCAGAGTGATAGTATTGCAGGTAGGATATTTGTCTTGCACAAAGCTGGCCCAGATTTGATCACCACACTCCATTGGGCCCCAAACTGAGCCTGTCAGGAGTGTGCCCTGACTACAGAGCTAAGAGTAAGCCCTGAGAATAGCCAGGGGTGGTCACAGTCCCACTCCCCACACCCCCTTAAAAAGAGAAAGAAAATTTTTTCTAAGACTGAAGTAACTTGGGCCAGAGAGACAGTACAGTAGCTAAGGCCCTTGCCTTGTACATGGCCAACTCAAGTTCAATTTCTGGCATCCCATATGGTCACCTGAGTCTCTCAAGAGTGATTCCTGAGTTTAAAGCCAGAAGTAACCACTGAGCATTGACAGACATAGTTCCAAACATTAAAAAAAAAAACAAACAAGTAAACAAAAAAATACAAGCAATGACTGAAGCAACTTGGAGATTCATTCATTCTTTCCATAATTTAACATTAAATACCATGTGTGCCAGGTACCATGACAAAATTATAGCAACAATTTCCTAAAACTTCTACTCACTGATATTATATGTTTAGAGAAAATCAAATATAACATGCAACTGTGTGGTGTGGGATGAAAGCACAATGTCAGAGTTAGAAGGAGTTTAGACATGGGTTTAACACCTGACTCTGAAATTTGCTGGCTGTGTGACCTTGAAGAGTTTTTTTTTAACCATTCTGAGCCCCTGTTTCCTAATTTATAAAATGGGGATAATGTCACCTAGATTATTAACATTCCTACAAAGCTAGTGCAATAAGTTAACAGCTAATATAACATGCCAAGCCCTGAAAAGTGCCTTGCACATGGTAGGTGCTTAATGGATGGTAGCCATTACCAGGATTCAACACTGGTTGCTCTGGCTCAGTCAGGCCAGTTAATGGTACAGTGAGACAAAGGAACCTTTCAATTACTGCTCTCTTTGTAAAGCCCTTGGTTTTAGACATGAGGGAGACTAGTCTCTTAAGAGAAAGCACTTCTACATTCAAGTCTCTCTCTGTTCAAAGATGAATGGTGGATGACTCACTGCTACCTAACTCCTGATGTCATTTTCTTCAAGCAGTGCTGAAATTGGCTCACTTCTACACTCAGACCCAGTATCTTCCTATACAAAGAAATATCACCTCGTCTGTTCCAAGATTCCCACCCCACCAAAAGGTTTTTCCAAAAGGGAAAGAGGTCACATCACCTCAGCCTTGTCTTTCCTTTGGACTTGCCAGCTGAGAAGGTCCCCAAGAAATAATTGCACAATGCAACCAACCATGATTTCCTTTGCCCAAAGAAAGCTTGGCATAGCCTAGCATTCCCTTTTGGTGATAACTGCTAACCTATTTGATGAGCACAGTATTAATGTTTTGTTTTGTTTTGTTTCTCAGAAGACATCCTATTCCTACTGTTTAGGATCCATACTCCTGTGTTGGGGTAGGACTGGACCTCCAACAGATTTCACCTCCTGAATTTTGGCGCAATGTTCCAATGTGCCAGCTTCTTACGGATTTGCCCTGCTCTGCCCTTCCACATGCTGGGTTTCCCTCCCCCATTCTTACCATCCAAGTTATTTGCCGTATTAAGGGCATGAAGCATCTGTTCACACCATTGGGTAAATCCATCTTGGGCTTTATTTACTCCCTGAAAGAGCTTCAGCAACTTTTCTTCTTCTTCTACTTTCTTATTCTGCCGGTTAGACACACCTACAGATTTACTAAAGCAAAACAATAGGGCGATATTATATTCCCAGAAACTATTACTACATGATTACACTAAAATACCATAAGTAAGTAAATAAATGAACAAATATCCTGGCAACACTGGATGGCTGTCCACTAATCTACTGCTTGGCTTCCAAAAGAGAAGTTTCAAATGTTTGGATTGAGATAGAAGGGGTATTCAATACTCCCTTAAAATCTAGCCTTGGCAAAGACATTCTAGTTTTAAGCATTGAGTTTCTTTTCAAATGTAAAGATGAAATACTATGATTAAATTCTTCCTATGTGTCTTTCAGCATGTTTTTAATTTTGCTGAGCCTCAGTTTCCTCATCTGTAAAATGGCACTACTTCTCTGAGCTATGATAAGGAATAAGGGTGCTGAACACAAAGGCCAGTGCCTGGCGAAGATTCTCAGTGAACTGATAGATGTAGTGTCCTACTAAAACATATCAGGGTCCCCACTTAATTTATTAACTCTACCATTTATTAAGTCATTACTATATGCCAGGCACTTTAGTAATGAATGACTTCACTGTGTTTGTTTGCTCTTTACAACTACACCCATGAAGTTGCTATTATCTTCATTTTACAGATGAGGGAACTGAGGCTCAAAGAGGTTCTCTCTTGCCCAAGGTCACACAGCTAATAAGTGATAGGACTGGGAATGAGGTCACATATTTAATATTAAAACCCACGTTCATTCAGCAACTCTGTATACTGAGGAAAGCAAGCTGAAACGTAACTGATTTATCATAACAATAAATAGGTTCAATATAATCATAGAGGTATTGGTATTGCTCATTCTACCATAACTAACTTAAAATGTAAATTTAGGGGGAAATGCTAGAATAGCATCTATGGAATACAATGGAGAAATGTTAAACAAAAAGATCTTGACCCTGTTATTTAGTAAGTGGTTATTATGTGATTGGACACTACTGAATTAAGTAAAAAACAAAGTAATGTTTCTTGGTTCAATCCCTTCCCCTCCCTTCCCCTTACCCATGAAAGGTCAGATGGGTTGATCATTTGGAGCCCTACCTGAGACTGGCGCTGTTTTTGTTTTTATTTGTTGAATTCCTAGGTCCCACCTCTTTCACTGCATCATCCCAGAATCCCATGTTGGAATTTTTATTGTCGGCATTACTCCAGATCCTACTGACTATGTCAGATGCCCACTGGTTTGGAGGACCAGTATTTATAGAACCCCAAACAGAATTTCCCATGCTGGTGTGCAGGTTGGAATGCTGTTAAATAAAGAGAAACAAATGACGATGATTAACAAGAGTTGGCAATCACCAGGAAAGACCACTTGGCACACCCTGAGGGAAGCAAACCCACTGGAGGATTCCGAGATCTATTTGGCTGCTGCTGTTGCTGCTGCTGTTGCTGCTGCTGCTTTTGCATTTGCCTGGCTTCTTCCTGCTGTATCTCCAGAAGGGACTTGGTGGTGCCTGCAGGTTTGCTGACATTCCCCCAACCTGAGAGTTTCTGTTGCTGCTGTTGCTGCTGCTGCTGCAGAGCTTTCATCAGTTCTCTCTGCTGGCGCCGCTGCTGTTGCAGAGAGAAGCAAACTCAGAATTCTGGATTTTATGCATGATGACTGGGAGAAGCTCCCAAGCAATGCTCAGGAGGTCTATGGGCCTTTCCCAAAGATAACTGGCCAACTGGGCCGCAAGGTCCAATGAGAGCTCAAGAATGTCCTCTGTTCCAGCCTGTAGTGCTGGGGAACCCCAGCAGGATTAGTCACAGGTACTTAATCATACTCTCTCCATCTTGGTCTCTGGTATTTGGGTTCATAGATGTACAAAAGATATAAACTATCAGAGATTCTAAAGAGTATTAAAAGAAGATCAAATGTAGGGGTTATAATAATAATACAATGGGGTAAAGTGCTTGCTTTACATACAGCCCATCTAGAGTTCAATACCAGGCACCATACATGGTTCCCTGAACCCTGCTAGGAGTGTGCTTGACTTGCATGAAGCCAACCTGGGTTTGATCTTGGGCACCCCATATAGCCCCCTAAGCATATCAGGAGTGGCTTCTGAATGCAGAGCTTGAGTGTAGAACCAGGAGTAAGTCACTAGGTATGATCCAAAAAGCTCCCCATTCCCTAAAACAGCATTCATTAAAACTTCAAAATAAAGACTTGAAAAATAAAATAGGAGAGGGGGAAAAAAAGTCCAGCAAAAAAGACAGTAATGCATCAAAAAGAATAAGATCAATCAGTGCCAGGATGAGTGTGGGGGGAAAAGGGACTCTCATTTACCGCTGGGGGGAATGGTGAACTGGACCAGCCTTTTGGGAAACAACCTGAACATTCTTCCAAAAACTGGAAATTGAACTTCCTTTTGACCCAGCAATACTGCTCCTGGTAATATTCGTAGGGTCCCAAAAAACACAATGCAGAAAAGCCCTCCACAATCTTATGTTCACTGCAGCACTATTCATAATAATCTGGAAACAACCCAAGTACCTGAGGACAGACGATATTCTTTAAACCATAAAGAAACTATGGTATATCCACACAATGGAATACTACTACGTAAAATTCAGGAAAAACGAATAAAATTTACTTGTATATGGAGAGACATGGAGCGTACTATGCTGAGTGAAATGAGTCAGATGGAGAAGGTGAGACAAAGAATGATCACACTAATTTTTGGGATATTAAAAAAAAACCCATAGTATGATAATAATACCCAAAGACAATAGAAATGAGGTCCTGGAGAACTGGTCTTTGTAGGGAGCTTGCTACAAAGAGGGTGGGGTGCAGTTAGGTCAAAGAAGAAATTATTATCATTGATTGTTGGTAGAACTGGGTACTAAAAGAAGGCAAAGTGATATGTTACTTTTTCAGTAACAGCATTGCAAACCACAGTGCATAACAGAAAAAGGGGGTGAAAAATAGTGTCTTCCATAGAGGCAGGCTGGTGTGGATAAAAGGGAAAGTGGGAGCATTGGTGGTGGGAACTATGAAGTGTGGTGGGATGGATGAGTGTTGGGACATTGTAACACTGAAACTCAACCATCAACAAAAATTATGTATCTTACAATAAATTCAATAAAACATAAAATTAAAAACAAAACGAAAAGATACAATTGGAGCTATAGCAGTGCCAGGAAGGCATTTGCCTTGCATGCAGTGACCTGGTTTCAATCCTCAGCATTCCAAAAGGTCCCTGAGCATGCAAGAATTTCTAGGGGCCGAAGAGATAACATGGAGGTAAGGCATTTTCCTTGCATGCAGAAGGAGGGTGATTTGAATCCCAGCATCCCATATGGTCCCCCAAACCTGCCAGGAGCAGTTTCTGAGCGTAGAGCCAGGAGTAACCCTGAAGTGCTGCCAGGTGTGACCAAAATCCAAAAAATAAAAAAAAGTAATGTCTAAATGTAGAGCCAAGAATAAACAGCAATGCCAGACATAGTCCCCAAACAAACAAAAAGAATAGAGCAGCAAGCTATAAAGGAACATTGTTTCAGATTGTACTTTTTCAATTTACCTCTTCTCGAAGCTGCCGTTCTCGCTCCTCTTCTAGTTTCTGGATTTCAGCCAGTGACAGCGTGGCCTGGGACTGACATGCCGCTGTACTAGACTGTTGGCCCCATGTTGAAGAGGAGGGAAGCTGCATGGGAATGAGAAAAGTTCATGAGAAAAACGATAAAGGAGATGCTAAAGAATTACAGAGAGCTAGAATACTCGTTTCCTTTACAGCATTCACTTCCTTCTTCAATTCTATGATTCACCAACAGTCTGCTTCTTTAACTTATTTTTATTATTATCTCAAATCCAAGATCAATATAACAAAAACATTTCTTCCTGATCTCACCATTTGTGGGTTGCACATACAGCAATATGCAGGCAGAAATTGTAGACTAAAAATAAATCCTGGGCAAATGGTGGTTCGAATCCCGGCATCCCAGATGGTCCCACATGCCTGCCAGGAGTGATTTCTGAGTGCAGAGCCAGGAGTAACCCCTGAGCGCCGCCAGGTGTGATCCAAACACCCCCCCCACCAAATAAATCCTGCTTCATTAGATTTTATGTGAGAAAATATAACCTTAATTTTGAGATATCTACATTTTAAAAATAAAAGCAAACTAAAATGACAAAAGTCACAAAAACACAATACACTGATTTAGGTTTTAGGTCATATATGGCATTATTCAGGGCTAACTCCTGGCTCTGTGTCCCAGAATCACTCCTGACAGTGTTTAAGGCTGTACATAGTGCTGGAGGATCAGAGTCATGTGGACGACAAGCATATAACTATCTAGCATAAAACACTAACACTACTTCTCTGGTTCGAGACAAAATATTTAATAGTAATACATAAGCATGGGTCAAAACAAAATAACAAATAGTTCCCCCTAAAAATGGCTCTATAGAAAAAAATTTTAAATGGAAACTGATGAGGCTGGAGGGAAAACACAGCATAAAGAAGCTTGCTTTGCATAAAGCAAACCTGGGTTTGATCTCCAGCGCCCCCTTAAAATTCCCCGAGCATTACTGGGTATGCTCACTGCAACACAAAAACAGAAACAAACAAAACACTTTATACTATCAAAGGTTTTATCAAACATTTTATCTGATGAATACCTGCAACACTGTAAGTGTAAAGAATCCCCCTCCATTCCCTGTGGTGCCAAGGACCAGGTGCAGGGCTCCACCACTACATTCCTGGCTCCTATTTAGTTTTTTGGCCAATATGACAGAGGCATCTGTCAAAATCAACCTGACATGGAGCAGAGAGATGCAGAAGGATTCTAAGATGGAGTAGTTTCAAGAATGGTGAAGTTGATTGAGCACAATCACTTTTTTTTCTCCACAGGAAATGATGTGTTTGGAAGGTGCTACTCAGAGTGAACCAGAAGATCCCAAACCTAGCGGCATCATTCAGCAAGATCTATAAAAACACAGCTGGTCTGGTTCTACACTTACAGCAATCATAAGACCAATTATTTGGTGAGGCCAAAGAATTTACATACTTTTCTAATTCAGATGCAAGCAATCTACTGATGCTATCTCAAGTCCCAGGAGTATGGACCCCACCAATCCCAGAACCCATTGGTTCAGTAATCTCCTGAGAACCTCAGTTAGCTCCAAAATGATGCATGTGGCTCCTTCAGACACCTCAAGTCCCCTTTTCCCTTGCAGTGCCAAAGCATACTTCGGGTGTTTTTCACTCAGTGCTCTCCGAACTTAAGGTAGAACCAATCAGTCATCTCCAGGAAACGCTAAGAAATCTGCAGATCACTATCATTCTCCTTGTCTTATCTGTACATGGGAATCAATATCCCACACTCCTGACACCGCTTTAGGACATTTTCCAGTTCAAGCTCCCACACCTCATGCCACCCCTAAAAAAGAAAGTTTCTCAATCCTCTCTTTCTCCTCCTCTTCTTCCTCCTCCCTCCTCCTTTCTCCCTCACCCCTCTTCATTCTCCTCCCTCTTCTTTTCCCCCTCCTTCTTCCTCCTTCTCTTCCTCCAACTCCTCTCCTATCCTCATCTCCCTCCTCCCTACTTTTCTTCCTCTCCCTTCTCCCTCTCCTCTTCTTCCTCCCTCCCCCTCCTCCTCTCCTCTTCCTCATACCTCCTCCCCTCCTCCCTCTCCCTCTTCCTTATCTCCCTCCTCACTCCTTTTCTCCCTCCTCCTCCTCCCCTTTCTTCCCCTCCCCTCCTTGCACCTGGGAGCTGGGATAAGAAAACTTAAAACAAAAGGAAAAAAAAAAAAAAACTTCCTCAAACTTTTCAGAACAATTCTCTCCCTAAGGAGAAGCAAACACATAAAGGAAATCTGGCACATTTTGTGATCCCTAAATGTCAAATGTTTCATTCATCTAAAAATTTCTACACCACTCTCCCATCCTGACAGTGTTACTTTACACGCTTTGGTTCAAATATACGTGACTAAGAAGAAAGCTCTAATGGTCAAGCACTTTGTTAAGTGTATAAGGCCGAGTTTGATTCCTGGCAGCACATAGTACTCAACAGACCATGCTGGCCTTATGGAGCCTAACTTGGTACTGTGGACAAGGCACCAAACCAGTGGAAACAACAGGCCTGTACTACTAGGCTGGGAACTAAAGGAAGTACCTCCCCCTGCAATACATCACACATAGGCAGCACTGCAGAATGGACCCTTGAGCAGCAAGTGTACTCCGCTACAACATCCAACAGATTATACTACCTCTATAAACCTTTCTAGTAAAACTAGAAAAACTACTAGTGCCTGCAAAACTACTAGTGCCATTCTCTGCCACTGAGGATGCCACTCCTAAAGCAGGAGAGACTCATGCTCTCATTCTCGGTGCCACAGGTTTCGTTTTGCCTGGGTGTGTGTAGAAGGAGACAGGCTAGGAAATCTAGTGTGTTCTCCCTCAAAACAACCTTCGTATGCAACCAAAGTGTGGCAAAGCTGTAGCTCAGAAAGGGAATTTTGAAAAGCAATTATGGGGGGAAATGAAAGTACAGCAGATATGGCACTTGCCTTGCACACACTGACTAACTTGGATATATCTGCAGCACCACTTAAGTCCCTGCAATACAGCTGCAAGTGCAAAGCCAGGAATAAGCCCTAAGGATGGCCCCAAAAACATAAAAAAAGAAAAGGAAAAGCAACTGATGCCAAGAGCTTCAATGGCACAGGCTACACTGGCAGATACTCCCTGAGAATCTGAGAAAGAATGGGCAGGACTGTTGGGGGCCAAAGAAACCTGAATTTTATTGGGTAAATCTGTAAAGGAAATGGGCCTCTAGGTATCCTTAAAAACAATGGAGATGGGGCCCGGGAGATAGCATGGAAGTAAGGCGTTTGCCTTTCATTCAAAGGTCATCGGTTTGAATCCCGGTGCCCCATATGGTCCCCTGTGCCTGCCAGGAGCAATTTCCAAGCATGGAGCCAGGAGTGACCCCTGAGCACTGCCGGGTGTGACCCAAAAACCAAAACAAACAAACAAACAAACAAAAAAAAAAACACAATGGAGATGGGGCCGGGCGGTGGCGCTGGAGGTAAGGTGCCTGCCTTGTCTGCGCTAGCCTAGGATGGACCGCGGTTCGATCCCCCGGTTTCCCATATGGTCCCCCAAGCCAGGAGCGACTTCTGAGCGCATAGTCAGAAGTAACCCCTGAGCATCAGCGGGTGTGGCCCCAAAACAAACAAACAAAAAAAAAAAACAAAACAAAAACAACAACAACAACAATGGAGAAATCTGCTAGCAATTTATGGGGCTGAACAGCAGGAAGTGGAAGAGCAGAAAATCCAGCCCAAATCACTGTTATCACCAAGTGACCCTGGCAACACAGTAGACATTGTTGGGAAAGGCAGGGATGTCCTGCCTGTCACACAGTAAAGGAGAGCAATGAAGGACAAGAGAGTAGGCCCAGTGGTGTTTTATAGTGAAATTATATCAGAGAAATTATTTCTGAGCAAAACTGGAGACAAGGGGCCAGAGAGATAGTATAGCAGTTAAGGTGCTTGTCTTGTATGTGGTCAACTGGGGTTTGATCCCCAATATCCCATATGGTGTGGCCCAAAGACCAAATCAAACAAAACAAACAAAACTTGAGACATATAAAGAAACACAAAAGTAAATCAAGACACAAAATCTTTGCAAGTAACCAGATGCCAGAATAAACAAACATGGAAGTCTTAGTTAAGACTCAGTTAAGGGCTGGATAAAAGCATCTTCAGAAGTGGACGGCCTGGGATCAATCCCAAGCACTGACAGAGCAGTACCAAACACTGAGTTGGTAATAGCCTGTGAGCACTGCCAGGAAAAGAATATTTATGAATTTTATAGCATCGGTATCAGTAGTACCCAGAGTAGAAATAGCTCCACTGACCATCCTGGTTGAATGGATGCGCAATATCTAGCACAAGATACAATTCAGAGTAACAAGCTAAGTAAAAAATATCAAGAGTGACTCACAACGCAGATCGTCTATTTACTCATTCACACCCTGCATCAGTAACTCCGGCAGGCATGGTTTGTATCCTGAAGTCAGCGGGAGTAACTCGGCCTATATATTACACTTCACAATACACAAACTAATACCTCCAGTCTCTAAATTGGTAGGAAAGGAAAAGAACAACAATCAACCTGATCCCTAAGAAACATCCAGTGGAACAAACTACAAAGATTCCCTCTCAGAATAAAGTGGGGAAGTTCTATGGAGAGAGGCCTACCATGCTCTCTATAAATGAAAATAGAAGCACAGAAACACTACAAGAATGCCAGCTCTGTAATCTCCCAGACAATGCTATGAAGGTCATGCTGAGGGTATTTCATGAATGCAAAACAATGATGATATAGGTAGTCAGCAAAACACAAATATGAGAACACAAGTATGAGAATTGAATGAGAAAATGGTCAACAGAAATAATAACTGGAGTACAGCAGGTGAAATACTCAACAAGGGCCAAAGATATAGTATACTGAATAAGGCACTTGCCTTATATATGACCACTCTGGGTTTAATCCCCAGCTTAGCATATGCCCTCTCCAAGCAATGCCAGAAGTTAGCCCTGACTACTGCTGGATATGGCCGGAAACCCACCAAAACCCAACTGACCAAAACACCTAACACATGGCAAAAGCACAGAGTAAGAGCAGTTGAGGAAAAAGAAAGTGAGCTCTATCACATGTAACCTCAATCATGTAGGAACCTTCTGGAAGATGGAAAAACTTCTGAAAAGAAATGAATAGCAAAGGGGCTGGAGCAATAGCACAGTAGTAGGGTGTTTGCCTTGCAAGTGGCTGACCCAGGACGGACCTCGGTTCGATCCATGGCATCCTACATGGTGCCCCAAGTCAGGAGCGATTTCTGAGTGCATAGCCAGGAATAACCCCTGAGCATCATCAGGTGTGGCCTCAAAACAAAAACAAAAGAACAAAGGAATGAAGAGCATGCCAGAGAGTTATGGGTAAGTTCAAAAAGAATACAAGGATTAGGGGCTGGGCAGTGGTGCTGGAGGTAAGGTGCCTGCCTTAGGACAGACCGGACCGCGGTTCAATCCTCTGGTTTCCCATATGGTCCCCCAAGCCAGGAGCAACTTCTGAGCGCATAGCCAGGAGTAACCCCTGAGCGTCACTGGGTGTGGCCCAAAAACCAAAAAAAGAAAAAAAGAATACAAGGATTATTGGTGTCCCAAAGAATAGGAAAGCAAATTTGACGAACTACCAAATAAATCATAGATAAGAATTTCCCCAGAATAGGAGTTCGAGAAATATCATGATATTCAAGTTGCTTTCCTTGCATATAGGCAAACCAGGTTTGATCCTTGGCACCCCGTATAGTCCCCCTGACCAAGAGTGATCCCTGAGTAGAACCAGGATTCAGCCCTGAATTTCACTGGGTGTAACCTCCAAAACCATACAAAAACTAATTTCCCAGAATTGAAGGGTACAGACACCCAGATCCAGGAGGCCCAGAAGGATCTTGGCCAAGAGAAACACAAACAGAAAACCTCTGGAGACATAGTAATCAGAATAACGAAAGCCACAGAAAGAATACTGATTAAAGAAAACTTAAAGCTGGGTGGTGGCGCTGAAGGTAAGGTGTCTTACCTTGCCTGCGCTAACCTAGGACGGACCGAGGTTCGATCTCCCAGTTCCCATATGGTCCCCCGTGCCTGCCAGGAGCGACTTCTGAGCGAATAGCCAGGAGTAACCCCTGAGCGTCATCGGGGGTGGCCCAAAAACAAGAAAGAAAAAAAAAAAAAAAAAAAAAAAAAAAAAAAAAAAAAAAAAAAAAAAAAAAAAAAAAAAAAAAAGAAAACTTAAAAAGGAATGTCCATAAGATTCATAGCAAATTAATCAAACAAAATTCTATAGGCCAGAAGAGATGGTGGGGTACAGTAAAACAATTAAATGAAACAAAAATCTCATTTCACCAAGAATACTCTATCCAGCTATTCAAAATCTATCATTCAGAATAATTTGAAAAAACATACAAAGTTTGATGAACATGCAACAGCTTTGTGAGTTTATAGCCTTGAAATTGGTTTTGCAAGAAGTATTAGAATGGTGGGACCAGAATTATAAGATAGCAGGTAAGGCATTTACTTTGCACACAGCTGACCTGGGTTCGATCCCAGCATCTAATATGGCCTCCCAAGCCGGTCAGGAGTAATTTCTGAGCGTAGAGCCAGGAGTAACCCCTGCCAGGTGTGGCCCAAAATCTTTTATTTTTTAAATTAAAAATAAAAAAGAACATACTGGGGCCCGGGAGATAGCATGGAGGTAAGGTGTTTGCTTTTCATGCAAAAGATCATCGGTTTGAATCCCGGTGCCCCATATGGTCCCCCGTGCCTGCCAGGAGCGATTTCTGAGCATGGAGCCAGGAGTAACCCCTGAGCACTGCTGGGTGTGACCCAGAAAACAAAAAAAAACAAAAAACAAAACAAAAAAAAAGAACATACTTAAAAAAAACGGAGCAAAGCTCACTGACATCCACAACATACAAAATGATGGCAATAAATTCCTACATCTCACTCAGTGTCAATGACCTGAACTGGCCAATCGAGAGAGAGACAGTGGCTGAAGGAATCAGAAAATGGAACCGAACTTTCTGTTGCCTACAAGAAACATATCTGGACAGTCAGAGCGAACACAGATTAAAAGCTGAAGCCTAGAAAACAATTTTGTAGGCAAACAACTCCCTTTTAAAAAAAGCTAGTATGTGTTGATGGGAATATAGACAGGTCCAATCTTTTTGGAAAACAATAAGGATATTCCCCCAAAAACTAGAAATTGAACTTCCATATGATCCAGCAGCAGTATTCCTGGATATACCCTAAAAATCTAAAAGCACCTTGCAGAAAAGACTTCTGTATGCTGACGTTCATTGCAGCACTAAATATTTATAATAGAATCTGAAAACAACCCAAGTGTCAGAGAACATTAGTGCCTAAAGAAACTGTGGTATGGGGCCCAGGAGATAGCATGGAGGTAAGGTGTTTGTCTTTCATGCAAAAGGTCATCGGTTCGGGGCCCGGGAGATAGCATGGAGGTAAGACGTTTGCCTTTCATGCGAAAGGTCATCGGTTCGAATCCCGGTGCCCCATATGGTCCCCCGTGCTTGCCAGGAGCAATTTCTGAGCAAGGAGCCAGGAGTAACTCCTGAGCACTGCCGGGTGTGACCCCCCAAAAAAAAAAAAAAAAAGAAAGAAACTGTGGTACATCTCCACAATGGAATACGGTGCAGCTGTTAGGGAAAATTGAGTCATGAAATTTGCTTATACATGGATAGATACAGAGATTATTATGCTGAGTGAGATGAGGCAGAGGAAGACATAGAATTATCTCACTCATTTACAAGATGTAAGAAAAATGTATGGTAAAAATATCTAGGTATAATAGAGATAAGGATCAGGAAGACCAGTCCATGATTGGAAACTTGCTCAGATAGTGATAGTTAAAAGTGATCACTGTGGATAAGAACTGGGTGCTGAAATAAGAGAAAGTGATGCACATTACCCCTTCATTAGAAATAGTGCAAACCAGTGTCAAAAAAAAGAGTAGGGAAAGAGACTGACTGACTACATTGGTGGCAGGGAAATGTGCATTGGTGAAGGGTAGTGCTTATTTTATGAGTGAAACTCAACCATGAATAATTTTGTGACTATAATGCTTAAGGTCTTAAATATATTTTTAAAAAGCTGGTGTGACCATACTTTTATCAGATAACATAGTTTAAATAAAATAAAGGCTGTAACGGAAAGGTATGGTCAATTCTCAATGTTCAAGGGACCAACAACATCAAGAACATACACTACTAAACACAGGACAATGATTGTGGTTTAGAGCATCAGAATTCTTGGAGAGCTTGCTCAAATAAATTGCTTTGGACCATCCATATAAGGTTTTTTTATTTTTTTTGTTTTTGGGCCACACCCAGTGACGCTCAGGGGTTACTCCTTGCTATGCGCTCAGAAGT
>PVKC010027144.1:0-15839 GCA_004027635.1 Crocidura indochinensis
CCTGGCAGGCTCGAGGGACCATATAGGATGCTGGGATTCGAACCATCGTCCTTCTGTATAAAAGGCAAACACCTTACCTCCATGTCATCTCTCCAGCCTTTAAGAATTTCTGATCCCCAAATAGAACTACTCTAAATAATGTTACTCAATGCTAGAGGAGGCATTACTACTTTAGAAAACTTGACAAATAATGCTGGTCTTTATTTTCACATTTGTTCATTTTTTTTTTTTGGAAAGAATTGTTACTTTTTGGATTTGTTTCATCTAACACCTAAAAGCATATACTATAGTGGTTCTTCGGATATGTGGGATTTTTGAAAAGCAATGTATAGCTATATTTTGTTATTATTTGGAGGGGGGACACACCCGACAGTGCTCAGAGGTTACTCCTGGCTGTCTGCTCAGAAATAGCTCCTGGCAGGCATGGGGGACCATATGGGACACTGGGATTCGAACCAACCACCTTTGGTCCTGGATCGGCTGCTTGCAAGGCAAACGCTGCTGTGTTATCTCTCCGGGCCCGTATAGCTATATTTAAACAAAGTTAATCAGGTCTATGTATTATTTCTTAACTAACACTTTATATCTCTCACAGTGAATTATCCTAATTTAATCATATGCATTTATATTCTATTAGTTTTGAACCTCAAGAATAGATCCTACGGGCTGAGAGACAGCATATAGGGCATTTGCTTTGCAAGGGCAACCTGGTATCCACTCCCAACATTCTATAAGGTCCCTCAACCTGCTAGAAGTGATTTCTGAGCACAATCAGGAATGCACATTGAACGCTGGTATATGTGACTCCAAAACAAACAAACATAAATATTATGTCCATTTTCTTCTTCACTGTGAAATTTTCTTAGAGACAAGTTATGATGAACTAACTGAATCTTTAAAGTACAATACATTTAAATTAATTTCAAAATTAATTTCTTAGAGCAAAGTAAGAAGTACCTAGCTGTTTTTGTTTTTGTTTTTGTTTTGGGTCACACCCGGCAGTGCTCAGGAGTTACTCCTGGCTCCATGCTCAGAAATTGCTCCTGGCAGGCACGGAGGACCATATGGGGCACCCGGATTCGAACCAATGACCTTTTTGCATGAAAGGCAAATGCCTTACCTCTATGCTATCTCCCGGGCCCCGAGAAGTACCTAGCTTTTAATGTATTTTTTTACACATAATTATTTTTACCCCAATGGAATGAATAAGGGACTCAGTTTAAGATGTTTACTAGTTGAAAATTGCTGCAATATGACATTAAAAATAATTTAAAATATTTAAAACAAATTAAAAAATAATTTAAAATATTTAAAACAACCCTCAAAAACCTAAAATAATAAGCATAAGACTACTGCACAGAGAAAAGTATATTGTTTTAATATATATCCATGAGTCTTTCTTAATGTTGTTTCTAGAAACCACACACTTCTTCATTTATTCACTTGTTCAAATCAACCTTGTCTTTTTTATTTTTGCCATTATTATTAAGCACATGCCTGGACTTCAGCACTGACCTTCCTTTCTGTGAGAAGTAAGTTTCTCACAAGTTTTCACATTTTTCTGTCACTACCTCAGAAAGGTCCTAACTAATTCTTATCTAAAAAATTGTCCTTATTATTCTCTATTCATCTCAATCTTCTTTATCATGTTAAACATTACCAGACAGTTTGATATTGTTATTGTGCCTTCTCTTTATTTATTCATATTTTATCTTTTTGTTTCATTTTGTTTTGTTTTGGGGCCACATCCAGCCGTGCTCAGGGGTTACTCCTGGCTCTGAGTTCAAAAATTGCCTCTGGTAGGTTTGTGGGACCACATGGGATGCTGGGGATCTACCTGTGTTCATTCAGGTTGTCTGCATGCAAGGCAAATGCCCTACCACTGTGCTATCTCAAGCCCCCATTTATTTTTAAAATGTAAATCCAAAGAAAGATAACTAGTCTATTTTGTTTATTGATATATTTACATTATTTAATATTAGACCAAATAATAAATGGATAATTTTATTACATCATTTTTATTTGATATAAAATTATTGTGGGCATATTTTTAAGTTGTTATAGTTAGTGCATTTACAAAGCTTATAGCAAACACTGTCTTTTGCAAGCATAAAATAGTATTGAATAAATAAGCTATCAGATTTAAAAGACTATGCAGCTATACACTTAAAATTTTTTGTGAAGATGAAATTACTAGAGTATAATTTTAAAATATCATAAATTCCAATCTTCAATTTTGCACTCATAATCATCATCACGGGATATGACTTACAAAGTCATGAGGATTCTGAAACTTCTCCATTACATATAGAATGCAGCAGTGACTGCCAGAATAAGCACTGACTATTTCAAATCAGTTCTACCTCTACTAAATGACCATATCTGTGTCTGTGAGGGATCTAATTTACAAAGATTTAAACTATTTTTCTCTTCTCTTCAAATAAAAGCATCATAAAACTGACTTCAATCTGGAGGATAAAACACTTAGATAACATCTTTCTGCAGTAAAAATAGAATAAGATGCTGGATAGTTTGACTAATTGGAAACAGGAAATACATTTTTTCACATCTGGGTCAGCATCCACTGCAGCCCAAGTCAATGGTAAATTAACATCACCACCATCTGACAGCTGTTTAATGCATTTCTATGGAATGTGTTATTCTCAGTTCAGCTCTTCACTGACAGGTGCCCCGATCAACAGCTCTCACAATTGACACTGATTAACTTACTTCTTTACATTGTCAGTAGTTTGTACTGAGAACAAATATCTTGTGATATTTGTACACATTGGTGTAGATTATTAGTAACTTTTTAGAGTATAGCAGATGTTTAGATAAGACTAATTTTCATCCATAATATACTTAGTAGGAAAATATTTCTAACTTCATGATATTCCTTTTACAAGTAAACTGTGAAAAATTGTTTTTTTTATCTCAAATGACCTTTCTAAATAAATCAATCCATGTTTACTTTCTGCATTGTTTCTCTTTTCCTGATAATATAAAAGTAGAGTTCAAATTGGATTTTTTTATCTTAACTTTTCTCAGTTTCAAATTGTCACTCACTAGTATTCTGTATCTCATTTGTTATCTCTATGATTGATCTTTATGAATTCCTCAATGATTTTTAATCAATAGTATACTTCAATTCCTTAAAAAATAAGGTCTGGTATTGCAAATTATATTTAAACATGAAATTCTTATAATGCTACTGGCTGTTTAATTACTGCCTTCATTTTCTGATTCTCTTCAAAATAGAAAAATCTAATTTGAAATCCACAACATTTGAAGTTGCAATTTAAACTCAACAAGTAGCCACCCAATTATTCTTTCTAAAATATCAAATATATTACAGTTAGAGTATAGATGAAGTTATATAACTTGTAGGATTTTATATTTGAGAGGTACTGGGAGTATTTAGCAATATCCAGTAGAACACAAGAACTAATAATGGCTTTATTATCTTGTTGACTACATATGATGCCAGGAATAATTTCTGTATTAATAGTGGCCTCTAAAATTTGGATTTATAATGAATCACTACATAGAAAAATAACACAACCTATAAACTATAATATGAATAAATGTCATATATTTTTATAATAGTTTGCTATAAATATAGAAGTAAAATATTTTATAATTATTCTGTCTTCATTCCAACACTCTTGAAGTTCCCACTTCTTTATAAAATTTTTCTTAAATCGGACATATTCAGTCTGTGGATAAATGTTAATTTCGGATCTGAAACATTAATGATCATGGGACTAACTATAACAGTTCCCTAACTGATGAGACATCACATTTCTGTGAAACATGCCCATCCAGTTTGTATCAATACCGTTTAAATAAAATCCTGTTCTGCAATGTCAATCTTTAACTTCACTATTATCTTTTCTTCATCTACCATATTTTGCCATGATTTTGATCTATATAATTATTTGCTAATCCTTCTTTAACATTACTTCTTGGATTCTATCCTTCTTTTAGATTTTCTATTTCTTTTTTTTTTTTTTTTTTTTTTGGTTTTTGGGTCACACCCAACAGCGCCCAATGGTTTCTCCTGGCTCTATGCTCAGAAATCGCTCCTGATATGTTCAGGGGATCATATGGGATGCTGGAATTTGAACCAATGGCCTTCTGCATGAAAGGCAAATGTCTTACTTCCATGTTATTTATCCGGCCCCTTTCTTTTAGATTTTCTTTTTGTGGTAGTCTCTTACAAATTATTGACTAAGGATTTCTGATTGTTTTACTTTATTGCGTTTTGGAGACAAATGCAGAAGTGCCCAGTGCTTACTCTCAGCTCTTTCCTCAGAGATTATCCTAAGTAGTATCTAATGAGCAATATATGGTCCCAGGGATGCAACTGTGTCCTAGTGCAAGGCAAATGCTTTGGCTCATTTTCTATCTCTTTTATGACATGATTTTGTAAATGTCAATAATCTCTGATATACTTTCTTGAAAGTAATGCAATTGATATACTCATTTTTGATAGATCTTTAAGGCAGTGCTTCCCACAACCTCCAGATGGAGCTGAGCTCTCAAGTGGTGCTCATTGGATTAAGGAGCACTTCTAGCAATATTTAGCCATATAGGACTATATAGTTCAGTGCTAGGACCTGAGGATGAGGTGCTGCTCAGGGCTTGTGTTGCCAGAGACCACCATTGCTACACAGAGTATGATCAAGGATCCTCTAAAGATACACTAAATGCTATTTTCTAAGAGTGGCTCAGAAGATCATGTGGTATCTGGGATAAAACCAAAGATTGGTGGGGAAAAAAGCATGTGTAACATGTAACATCTCTCAGTATAAGATGGTGATGTTTTTATTTCCCCTTAAATTTTTCCTCACTTCAAAATCTCCTGTCAGTTTAAGAGTCTCTCTGCACCTTTTTCTTTTTAATTTGGGGAGCAGGGAATCATGGCCACAACCAGTGGTGCTTTGTGATATCATGAATGGTGTCTGGTAATGGAATGAACCCAGGTCATCACGTGCCAAGCAAGTGCCTTCCTGGCTTTATTATCACTTAAGGCACCAAAATTTCACTTTTAATGAATTGCAAGCATTTTATTATTTTTGGTTTCTTTCAGGATTTTTTAACTTGAGGATAATGTAAATTAATTCATGTGGATTTACTTTTATTTATCTTGGACAATTTTTTATTGTGCAATTTTCCACAATTGAAGACAGAGCTTGAAAACTACCCATAGATTATTATTAGTCATTTATGTTTTGTGTCTTAAGCTTATAAATTAATGTACATAATTTTGAATTTATTTATCATTAAATAATCTGATTTGAGTGATTTTTCCATGCCACACTTTCAGATCACTATTAATTTCTTTACTTTTATCTTATAAACTATTCCAATTTTCATTTTCAAGTAGTTATTCCAATTAATATATTTACTTTTCATTTATCTTCTAAATTATCTTACACCTATTATAGTTCTTTAATATCATTATTTATACTTTTACATTTTTAGTTCCCTTCCACTTGATGATCCTGTAACATTTTTTTATTAAAGAAATATAATTTAGTGAGACTTGTTTATATTTTGAATGTCAAAGTCTTTGGTTTATTAAAAATTTTAATAACTAGCTTTGAATACGTCTCTCTGTAAGTGGCTATAGTAGGTATAGAGATAATGACATTTCGTCTCATTTTTTTGATTTACTTCTCTATAACTAAACAATATTAGTTATTTAGTTTAGTTGTTTAGTTTTCTCATAACAAATTATCAAACATATCTCAGACATTTATTTAGACAATAAGGTCAGAGTATTCAAAATAGCATAAGTTTGCTGCAGAAGGCTATGGTCAAAAGTTGTTAACATCATTAACAGTGCTTTAGAATATTGGCTCAGCATATAGGGTTTATATATTATATATTATAAAATTTTCATAATCTTCTCAAACTATCAGCTTTCTCCAATTTCTCAAGCTTTGAAATATTCTCCTTTTCCAGAATCTAAAGGCTCCTTACCTTATTAATCATATCCTATCTTATTTGTATGTTGTTGACATGTGTGTTTGTGTGTGTATGTGTAGGTGAGTGTTGCAATGAAATGCAATGGTACTCAGGGAGATGGTCCTGATTCTGTGCTCAGAAGTCTATGCTAGTAGTGTTCAGGTTTTCATGTTATACAAGAATATAGCCAAGGTCAATCAAATATAAGTTAATAATTCCTTAACCTTATACCATGTCTTAAGCCTTTCTCTATATTTTTAAAGCTCTATTATTGTGCAATATGAAATATATTGCTTTAGTTTATTCATAACAGTATAATCTGTAACATGTAAGTAATTTGGATGTCTGAAACTGAGATTTTCCAAAATAAATAATTGAAATAAATTTATTTCCAAACTAAATGAATCCTGCCTATTTTTCCTGATTCATGGTTTTTTACCTTTAAATACAAACATAAGTGATATAGTAGACAGTTCTATATTTCAAGTGTAATCCCACATCTTTTGGTTAAATTGATATTTCCTAGACTGAAGAGATATTATATAATTAAGATATTCTTTTGTTGGTAAGCAGCAGTGGTTGATTATTTGCACTGCATATAGTTTCCTGAGAACTTTCAATTGAGCAGTGAGCAACAGCAGATCAATTAATTAATCTCAATAATTCCTTAAGAGAAAAAAGGTATCTTTACTTTGTCCTTCTGAATCTTTTTTATATAACTGCAACCTTGATTTTTAAAATATAATAAAAATAATCTTGTTTCCTGTATTTTGTAATAGATATGCACTTATATTAAATATTATAATAGATAATAATAAACTACTAAGAATCTAAATTTATATTCATCTTTGTTTCCCAAGTAACTTCTTTCACATGTCTGACATGCAAAGATATGGCTCAGAATGTTTGCAAAATTAAAATTGAGTTTGGGCTGGAGTGGTAATGCAAGGGGTAAGGCATCTGCCTTCCCTGCACTAACCTAGGACAGACCTCGGTTCGATCTCCAGGCATGCCATATGGTCCCCCCAACCCAGGAGCGATTTCTGAGCTCATAGCCAGGAGTAGCCCCTGAGCATCACTGGGTGTGGCCCAACCCTCCCCCTTCCAAAATTTAAACATGTTATATTTTGGTGTGCAACTAAGATCTCTAAGGTTCATTAGGTTTATATTAGCAGTACATGACTGTATAAGTACGTAATAATGGGAAAAAATCCTCATTTGTGATAGAAGTGTTTGTTAAATTGACTAAATTTATTTAAAATTTTTCTTTGAAATTTTATTTCAAAAATTACAACCATCCACAATTATTATTATATAATTGCTTTAATAGAATAGTACAATTATATAGCATTTATTGTGGTCTATAATATGCAAGTCATGACCTAAGTGGTTTTTATGGGCCATCTTATTCAAATTTTATAGCCACCATTAAAGGTAATACAATTAACCACATTCTATACAGATGCAAATATAACCACATTTTTACAATTAACTACATTTTAACAGATGCAGGACAAGAAGTGTACTCTAGTTATTTGATTTGTCCAGAATTGCATGGCTCCTAAATATTATTTCTTATGTTGGGGGATAAACCTTTAAGTGACTCTATAAGGATTCCAGACAAGAATAAGAGTGAAGACATTTCTGATGATTATTTGCACACTATGCCAGATGGTGGAGTGCTAAGATTATACAGGTGATATTTCTAGGTCCCTGTAGTACATGCTTCCTAATCTCTTGACAGCCCCAGTTATACATCTACCTTCTTAAATTGTTTGTTACAACCTCATAAAGGACCATGTAACTGAATCTTTGTTTTATTAATTGTTCAAACTGCTTCAACATATATTTATTTGTTTTAATATAAAAATTTTGTATTTGAGGGGCCCGGGAGATAGCATGGAGGTAAGGCGTTTGCCTTTCATGCAAAAGGTCATTGGTTTGAATCCCGGTGCCCCATATGGTCCCCCATGCCACCAGGAGCAATTTCTGAGCATGGAGCCAGGAGTAACCCCTGAGCACTGCCGGGTGTGACCCACCCACCCCCAATTTGTATTTGTATACATATTCTAAATATTTATATACCTGGGATCATATAAAATGTCAGGGGTGGGAACCAAAGCAATAGCACAGCAGTAGTGCGTTTGCCTTGCATGCAGCTGGACCAGGACAAACCTGGGTCAGAGCCCTTTGTAGCCCATATGGTCCCCCAAGTCAGTAGTAATTTCTGAACTCAGAGTCAGAAGTGACCCCTGAGCATCATCGGATTCCCTGCCCACAAAATTGTCAGGGGTGGTATGTCTATGACAAAGTATGTAGCCAACCCTGATCTAATAGTGTGGCATTGTATGGACAGCTAAGTTAACTGGATATGGCTCTGTTATTACAGAACTTAAATGTAGAACCATAACTTCATATCCTAGAATTGTATGGTCAGGCCTGGTAAGCGGATAATTGATCTTAAGGGCCATATAAAAAAAAAAAACAGAGTACTATAAGTGAGACTCTTTTGCCAGTTTTTTTTTTTTTGTAAATTAAAATGTACCAACTTTAAAATCTTTAAGAAACTTTGGTTAAATTTTATTATTGCTCTTGTTATTATCATTATTGAATTTGGGTGCCACGTTTGGTGTTCAAGGATGACCTATGCCAGTATTCAGGGAACTATACATGGTTCCAGGGATTCAAAACAGTTGTGCAATTCAAGCTTCATGAATATATTGTATATCTCTGGCCTAAGAAGCTTTATTCTTAAGCCTGCATCAAGCACTGAGTTAGATAATAAGGTTACAGAGTCCAATATCTTAACAAGTAAAGGTCTAAGCCAGGATTTACACAATGTTTTTGTACATCAATCAAAACAATTTAATAACACTACTTTGTTATTTTAAGACATTAGATTTTCGAGCTAACTATAGGCATAGTTTAGACCATGGTCTTGATGTTTGATTTCTAAACTTCAATCTCTCCATAGATTTCAGAGAGTTTTGTTATGACTTGTAATTCACCTTTTATTCAATTTTGTTCTTTAAGTTAATATGCTAAAACATAATATAAGTGACCCAATGTGCTGTGTTGCACCACAGAGGGACTCACCGATGGGTGACTAAAGTCCCACACAACCAACACTGCTGCTGCTGAAGAGGCAGACACATGTATCATGAGTAAACTCCATGACTGCACATTTCTTGTAGTCAATGAGCCACAGCACGATTCAGAAAAACAAAAACAAACAAACAAAAAAAAAACCACCACACTGATAGGGCCACATGGGGAAACAACCAACTTAGTGATGAAGATATTAATTATTAGTTTGGAACTTTCCTTATTGTTCAGAAGCAACCATTAATATTACCTTTCCTAAAAAAACATTAGAGAAGTATGGAAGGTGTTCAATGAACTGAAAGAAATAATAGAAAGAACAGAACAAGAGCCAATAAGACTTAATTAAGAGGAGGTGGAATTAGAAATAAGAAGTTTTTCAAAAGAAATAACATAACTGAAAAACTTGGTGGGCAAAATGAAAAACTCACTGGGAGTCCTCACAGCAATGCAAAAACTGCTGAGAGCAGAATCAGTAAGCTGAAAGATGATCTGAATAATACCTCTATATAATAGAAATCAATGGGAATTAAAACACAGCTTAAAGGGACCAAAATTGTGAACTGGAGTGAAAGTACAGAAGGTAGGGTGTTTGCCTTCCACACAGCAGCGATTCAATTTTTGAAAATTCAATTGACTTGAGTTCAATTCCTGGCATACCATATGGTCCCTTTAACCTACCAGGAGTGACTTTTGAGTTTGAGACAGGTGTAACTCCTGAGCACCACTGGGTGTGGCTACAAAAGAACTCCCTAAAAAGAAGACACCCAAATAAAAACACTTCAGAGCACAACCCCCAATGATGAAAACTACAGATAAATATAGAATAATAAAAGCAGCAACATCAAAAAGTAAAATTACATGCAACAATACACTCTTAAGATTCACAGCAGATTTATCAAAAGCAGCCCTTTAGGAGATAGATAGGAAGGCATCAATAGCAACACAATAATATGGGGAGTCTTAGACATCTCCCAATCACCTCTTTAGAGATCATCAAGGAAAATTTTCAGCAAAATGAAATGATAGAAAATAAAATTCAGGGCAGATCTTCAGATGTGAAGATCAATTAAAGCAAAATTTGGCTATTTTAAAAATCGATCAAGAATGATAAATTAGGGCTACAGTGATAGCATAATGGTAGGGCATTTGCTTTGCATGCAAATGGACTCAAGTTTGATCCATGGCATAATAATAATAATCACTCCTTCTTTCTGACCTCAGCGCCTGGACTGACCACTGAGTGCTGACAGTTGTGCCTCCTTTAAAAAAAGATTGATAAACCATTAACTAGATTCACAAAAAAGAGAGAGAATCTAATAAATAAAATAAGAAATAAAAGGGATGCACACATATATGTATATATTTATCACTAGGAATTACAGAAATTCAAAGAGTTATTAGAAATTCTTTTGAGAGTCTTTTTTTGCCACAAAACAATAGAAACTGAAAGAAAGGTATAAATTTTTGGCTCCTGTAAAAGTTTGAACCAAGGTATTCTGGGATGTACAGACAAACATATTATGATTGAAGAAATTTGGGGCCGGTTAGGTGGCATTAGAGGTAAGGTGTCTGCCTTGCAAACGCTAGCCAAGGAAAGACAGCGGATTCGATATGATCCCCCCAAGCCAGGGGCAATTTCTGAGCACTTAGCCAGGAGTAACCCTTGAGCATCAAACGGGTGTGGCCCAAACAACAACAACAACAACAACAACAAATAAAAAAAGATTGAAGAAATATAAATGGTAATCAAAAGTACTTTCAAAAACAAAAGTCCAGGCCCATCAGGGTTCATTAATGAATTGTTTTAAAGTTTTAAAGTGGATCTACTACCAATCCTTTTTAATCTTTTTTTAGGAAATTAAAGATACAAAATATTCCCCAATAGCTTCTCTGAAGCTAACACTATATTACTACTAAATGCAGACAGATACACCACACACAAAATAGAGAACTACAAGCCAATATTCCTGATAAACACAACTGTGAAGATCCTCAAAAAAACTAGCAAACAGAATCAAACTGATCCTCAAGAAAGTCATACAACATGCCCAACTAGGATTAATTCCACAGATGCAAGAGGCACATGAAAAATGCTTCAATCACTAATCACCAGGGAGATGAAAATCAAAACAACCATGAAATAACCTCTTACATCACCAAGATTGGCACAAATCACAAATAACAAGAACAATGACTGCTGTTATGGATGCTGGGTGAAACAGACTCTGTTTATACTGTGGAAATATAGAGTAATTAAGTCCTTTTGAAAAACAATATGGATATTCCTAAAAAATCTGGATATTGAGCTTCCATATGATCCAGTAATTCCATTTCTAGGGATATACCTAGAAACACAAAAACACATATGGGTGACTAATAAGACATATCTTTATATTGAATACTATGCAGCTAATAGAAAAGTTTAAGTCCTGAAATTTGCTTATACACGAATGGATATGGGGTTTAGAAAGTGATAGACATAGAGTAACTTCACTTATTTGTTATATAGACTATAACAGTTCATTAACAATAGTTCAAACTACAGTGTCATAAAAGAGATGAAAGTAAGATAGATAAAGAGAACATGAAAAATAAGCAAAATTTCTGCCCAAAGGCAGAGGGTGGGATGGAAATGGGGGAATAGTGATGAGAAACTTTATTGCTAAAGGGTTATTCATATTGTTTAATTTAATATCTTGACAAAGAATTTTGTTATCATTATGCTTAAATAAAGAATAATAAACATTCATATATTTCTGGATTTTCTGTAATAAAAATGATTTGAGAGATCAAGTTATATATTCTAGGAAAATTACTTAGCAATCCTTACATGAAATTTTTGTAAGGTCTTTAAATACAATCTAAAACTGATACCTCAAAGATTATAAATAGATGATTCTGGAAACTTAATGTTCTTTCTTAATTGAATTTTAGTCCCACGAAATGGAGGCAGACAAACAGATAGGCAGAAGTCTTTCTGGAGAGCCATTTTTATCCCAAGTCCACATGCCCCCATACCAAAATCCTGGCCTATAGGCAATAGGACTGTTGTGTTGTTTGCCTAGACTTCCCCTGAAAATAGGAGTGCAGTCCTGAAGTCACTGCTGAGAAAAGGACAATTGTGCCCTAAGTTAGTGCTTGGCAGAACAGCAACAATGAACCTATTAAACATTAACACATAATGAGAACTAACAATGACAAATGGATTTAAAAAATGTGTGCCTTTGCCCCTTGCATGAAAACAAGAATTGCTGGAACACACCCTATTTACTCTAAGCTGCTGGTAGAATATACAATAATATTTTCCATAGCGGGTAGAATCAAAAGTAGTATTTGTGGCCAGTTAATAATCTGTAGGCTATGATAATGTTTGGTCTTTTAATTATATCTGACCTCTTTTTACAATAATTCCCTGGTATAACATTTATAGATAATGAGCTTGTATTTTGTTGATTAATAGTTGACTAGCAAAAATGATATCCAAGAGAAAAGAATAAGTATATTTCTGATTTCTCTTTAGGGTAAGTGAAACTGATGACAAAAATTTATAAAATAAGTACAATGTTTAGATGACTCTCCAATGATTGTGCTTGGCATAATGTTTAATTATTGACTGAAAAGCATATCATAATTAACCTACCCAACTTCTTACTATTGATATTTTGCTTAATTATGAAGCAGAACTCCCAATAAATCAGGATCAGTTCCAACAACGCTTGAGTATGTTTAGTCTCTGAGTATCCACTCTTTGTTGACTCCTCTCTCTCTCTCATCCTCCTCTTGAATAAGCCTGAAGCCTCTCTCGGTGCTGACTGAATCAGCTGGCCTTCAACAATATAAGATAAATAAAAGCACCAGAACAACAAAAGGGAGTTCTAGCTATCACAGTTAGGCTCCATCTAGCCACACATTCAGAAGAAAAAGGCCAACATACAGACTGGCATCTGGGTTTTCTTTGATTCAGAAGAGCATTTTCAGCCCAGATCAGTGCTCCCCAAGAAGAGCAGTTGCACTGTGATTCATTCTATATTCTCACATTTCTTTTAGGCAACGAGCTAGGTCATAACAAGAAAGCAATGCAGATTCTACCTAACTTGAATTAAGATGGTGTTTCTGAAGACTCAGCTAGTGTCATACACCTTTATTGCTCCCCTGAAAAAAAATTTAGAGAGAAAATCTTTAGTGCATTGATGCAACTCAAAATATAAAGAAGCAGCATATAAGATTTAAAAAATGAAAAAGATTCAAAACAAATGACAAAACTAAAAGCTTCAAGACAACAAAACCTCACTGGAAGAGTTTATCAGGAGAATAGTAACTGTTAGATCTAATCTGTATATTGAGTGACATAATAACACCTCAGGAAAACAGAAATAGGGAGAAAAGAGATTTCTAATAAAAGAACAATAATAGGCTGGAGCAGTGGTGCAAGTGGTAGGGCATTTACCTTGCACATGCTAACCTAGGACGACCATAGTTCAATCCCCCGGTGTCCCATATAGTCCCCCAAGCTAGGAATGAGTTCTGAGTACATAGCCCAGAGTATGGCCCCCAAACCTAAATAATATAATAAATAACTGAATTATGATAATTGAACTTTCACATGATATCAACAAAAACAAAATAAGAATCACTGGTGTCCTAGAGAACCAGGAAAAAAAATCTATGAAAAATCAAGTCAGAAACCCATTGCTGAGAGCTCCAAGAGCTGTGCACCCATATCCAAGATGCCCAATGAGTACAAGAGAAGAGAAACCAAGTAAAAGTCTTCCAATGATGAAAATAATATATAGGCATAAACACAGAAAACAGCATAATTAAAACAATGAATACAGATGCATTATGAAGCCTTACAGAAGTTATATCACAAGTGACAATACAACCTGAGGCTGTGAGACAGTGATGGGAGTTTAATATAGTGAGACTGACCCTCTGATCTGTGATCAGTTCAACTTCAATAAAAGGGCAACAATTGTGAATGGGAACCAGCAGATTCACTTACATGAGTGGTTTTGGGAAAATAGTCAATAACCTCCTTAAAACTGAATTCGTCTCTCTTTAATGTCAAGCACAAAAGCCCAATGCAAATAGGTTAAAACCTCTAAACCATAAGTAACAGAGAAAAATGTATAAAGAACAATTATGACCTTGAAACTAAAGGTTTTCTCAAGGATAAATTGCCATTAACCAAGAAAGTGGAAGCAAAGGTAAACAAATGAGACAATATTAAACTAAGAAGCTTCTGCACCTTAAATGAAAAAGTGGCTAGGATACCAAATCTACACATGGTTTATAATACAATGATAGAGTTTACCAAGAAAAACATCTAAAATGGAAAGAAGAGATGAACAGACAGTTCCTCAAAGAAACACAGATGGTCAGAAGATGCATGAAATATTGTCCACATCATTAATAATCAGGAAGAAGCAAATAAAAACCAATATTCAGCTATTATCTCACTCCACAGACACTGACCCACATCATAAAGAACAATAACAAAATGCAAGTAGATGCAAGGATGTACGTAGAAAGTAATTCTTGCTAACTACTGTTGACAGTGTCAACTGGTCCAGTCTTTCAAAAAACATTATAGATATCACTTAAAAAACAGAAATTGAGGGTATATATGAACCAGCAGTACCTCTCCTAGAAATATTAATTTCTAGGAGACCAAGAAACAGAATGCAGAAATGCCCCTTGCATCCTTCTGTTCATTGCAGCACTATTCACAATAACCAGACGCAAGTGTCCAAGAACAGGTGAGAGAATAAAGAAACAGTGGTATATCTACACAGTGAAATATTATGCAGCTGTTAAAAATTAACTCATAAATGTTCTAATGTATATATTAGAATGGATGGATATGAAAAGTATTTTGCTGAGCAATATGTACAGAAGGTGAGAAATAGATATGGAATGATCACGCTCATTTTAAATACTAAAATAGAATGTCAATAATATAAAGACAGAAGGATAAGGGTCAGGAGAGGTGCGTGGTAGACAGTGTGATGTATTTCTGGCAGAGGGATAACTACAACAGTAATATTTGGAAATGATCGCTTTGGACAAGAACTGAATGCTGTAAGGAAATAAAGTAATGCACATGATACACCTTTAGTTATACTATTGCAAAGCATAGAGTCTATGAAAAAAATGAAATAGAGTAGGAGAGAGAAGAAAAATGTCTACCTCACAGGAGTCTAGAGGAGAGAGCAGAGAAGACATGAAGGAACTGGTGACAATGGTAGTGGGAAATGTGCACATATGAAGAGTGTTATATATTATACAACTGAGGCACGACCAAGATAAAATTTAAAACTGTGGAAAATACTGTATTATGAGCAATTTTATAAAGCATAGTGTTTAAATAAAGTAAAAACTTTAAAGGAATTTTTGTTATAGATATTTATCTGATTAATATATGTTTTTAGGGTGGGGAAATAGATACTTTATTTAATCAGCTACCTAAAGTGGTCCAAGAAAGTTTGTGATTTCTTAAGTTCCATCATGCATCACAATAGTTTTTGGTGTCTTCTGTTTTTCCATTTGATCGAAACCAGTGGTCTAAGAATATAACTCTTGTATAGCATTTAAAAAAACAATATATACATGTATATATATATATATAAGATTAGAAAAAAAGAAGAAACAAGAAATTTAGCTTTTTTTTTGGGGGGGTCTCACCCGGCAGTGCTCAGGGGTTACTCCTGGCTCCATGCTCAGAAATTGCTCCTGGCAGGCACGGGGGACCATATGGGGCA
>PVKC010027145.1:0-15850 GCA_004027635.1 Crocidura indochinensis
AGCAATTTCTGAGCATGGAGCCAGGAGTAACCCCTGAGCACTGCCGGGTGTGACCCAAAAATTAAAAAAAAAAACTCCCCAAAATATGTGAAAACTATGTTCCACTGAAGAGCCATGGTATGTCAAAGGACATGTTTAAACAGGCACAAAATGGTACCTGGAAGAGCATCAACTACTCTAGAGAAACTCTTCATGTTATCACTTGAAATCAACTAATTAATAGACCTGGTAAGTGTTACATAAGATGACCTTAGACCCAAATCCAAGGGTCTGTGATCTTCATTCAGTTGTCATTTTCTCAGAAAAGCTTCCCTGGAGCAGCTCAAGTACTACAGCTTGTTCAAAGAAGCTCCCTCCTTCACAATGGTAATCACAGCTGCAATTACCATTAATACAGGTGAAGATTCAAATAATGTCTCTCACCTCCCCCATGGCCCCGTGGGGGCAAGGGCTATTTTTGAACAGCCCAGAACCAAAACAGGTCCAGTGAACATAGGTTTTCAATATGTGTTTTTGTTTTATTTTGCTGAAAGTGAAGTCAAATAGTTTTATTGAATGAAACGTGCTCAGAAAGATGTGAGAGGAGAAATATGTGTTTAAGAGACAACAGAAGCTTCTTAAGGGTGGAAATAAACAAGCAATAAAATACAGAGATAAATAAGAAGTAAGATAAAGAAATAGATAATAAGTTAAATAGGTAAGCAAATAAAAAATAAACAAAGACAAGCAAGAGAGATACATGTTCAAGGGAGAGCATGGGCATGAAGAGCAAAACCTCAATATATGGTTTAATAGCTTTGCTTGGGCATAACCAAGCTGTTTGTTTCAAATGTACAGTTGATGAGTCTGAACATCTGTAGACATACATGAACTCATCACCATCATCCATCACTTATGAACTTCCCTTTACCTTTGTCATGTACCCCTCCATTCAGTCCATCTATCAACTAACAAATCTGTTTTCAAGTTAGGCAACCAGTCAATCTGTCTTCCATTATCATTTTACATAAACCGAATCACACAGTAGATGCCCTTTTATATCTGACTTCTTTCACTCAGCATAATTCTTTCCAGAGGGCTTCCCTGGCCCACTACAGTTCCTTCGGTGTGTTGTTATTCATGACCAGCTATGATGGGGGCAACCAGGGTTCCATGTAGTATCAGGATGAAACTTGGGCCTAATACGCAACATCCCTTTAAGGGACCTCTAGTTCCCAGCTCAACAGAATGTTTTAATCTTTTATCTAGTTTTGTGCAGAGCAGGAGGGAGTTTGTTTCCTTTTATTGTTGATAACATTGTATTGTACAAATGAAATGCCACTATTTTATGGTTTATCAATACTAGTACTGTCATGGTTCACTTAACAACAATGATATACTGAGAAAAATACCATCATTAAGAGACTTCATCATGTGCAAAGAACACAGAGTGCGATTTTACAAACCTTGAAAATAGAGGCAAATTACATACCATACCTAGGCTATATAGGGTCCAGCCTATTGAAACCATCATATATAGTCCTCTGGTTACCAAAAACATAGGCAATTAACATATGATTATAATTTACAGCTAAGAAACAAAGAAGTTTCTGGCCCTAATTTCTTCTCTTTCTGTGACATACAAATTTATTACAATTCCTGTTTCTCTATATTATTCCAAACTGAGGGTGGGGGGTGGAAACTAATAACCTTGACTAATTTATTGAATAAATATGGTGGGCTTGGGCTGTACCAAAATGTAACTATCCATTAATACAAGAATAACCCACAAAATTAACAGACCTGGGAAGAGACAGTTTATATTCATATCTGTTGCCACATATCTATTGTCTTTTATTGATTAGAAAAGATTAGCTTCTCAGATTAAGAACTCTATCAACTATATGAATTAATGTATAAATATAAATGTCCAAACATAGGTGATTCTGGATATAATAATGTCTAATTACAAACCTTTAGAAAAGATTTCCCTAGGAAATGAGAGAAAATGAAAATCTTAAAAGATCTTCAGATATAAGCAGCAAAAAAAAAAAAAAAGAAAGAAAGAAAGATAAGACTCTAAGGAAGGCTAAACTATATGAAAAAAATTGTGTAACAATAGCCTGGTTAACCACTAAAGATTTAAAAACTGAGGGCTATCACCTCAGGATTCTTTAAAGAAACTTTACCCATATATCCATTACTGTATAGAATAAAAACTGAATTTACTTCACAAAATGAGGACTATAACTACAAAAGCAAATAAATAGTTAAAAGAGTGAAAAGCACTACTACTCTGCCCTCCCTTAAAAAGGCAGATTGTGTTACAAAGGTCAAATTAAAATGATCTGACCTGGTTAAGAAGGTCAACAAAGCCTTTCCTGGACTGAGACTTTAAAGATTCATGGGAGATAAATCTAGAAAAGCAGGTGTGTTGTTTTTGAAGGGGTGTTGTACAAGCCACAGGGCTTGGTCAAGAACCATGGAAATCTCTAAGAATTAAAGGAAACAAATGTGCCTAAATCCTATGTAAAGCAAGAAGTAGAATAAGAAAAGGGTAAATTATTGCAGATCTCTTCATCTGAGAGAGAGCAGTGACCAAGCCAGGGAAGTGATCATCAGCTCTGAGCTTCCCCAGACCTCTCTCAGAGAGATGCCACATGTCCATTATGAAAGGATTCTCCTCCAATAAACCGGCTTTGGTTTTTAAGATGATAAGGTAATTCTACACACTCTTTCCACCTTGAAGCTAAGAGAAAACAGAAACTCTAAAAGGAAATAACCCAAATGAAAGGGTAGTAGTAAAGGACAAGAAAGGGTTTTAGGGGTAAAAAAGATATTTTAGGGAAAGAAAATGCCTATTATCTATATTATGTCTACCTTTGAACAAAGAGGAATAAAATATATATCACAAGACTCTTCCATAAGAAATGAGAAGACTTCACCTCTAGACAATCTTATTTTCTTAATTAAGCTGAGGAAATGTTATAGAATGAAAATATTAATCTACATTATCATCAGCCTCAGATTAAAGAAATGCAGAGTCCAGAATCAGTGAATCCTGACAACTCTAATTTAATAGTTGTATAGACTTAGGATATAAAGAATAAACCAGTGTTTTTGTGGATGTGGGGAAAAATGGATCTATATTCCCCGCTGGTAGAATGCCAATTGGTCTAACCTTTTTCCAAAATAGTATGAAAATTTCTAAATAAACTAGGAATTGATGTTCCAGAGGATTCAACAATTATACTTCTTGGTATCTGTACATACACAGCAAATCAAATAACCTGTACGACCTGAGTATACGCCGAGTTTGGGATTTTCAGCACAAATTTTGTGCCAGAAAATCTTGGCTTATACTCGAGTATATATGGTAAGTAAAGGGCATTAAATTTGCGAATTATAGAGCAAATGATAACTGCAAATTACAGAGCAAACGATAACAATACAAAATGGAAGTGCACTAGGTGGTAAAAATAGCTATGCATTTCACAGCATGTTGTCAATATATCTAGCATCTAAGTCTAAACAGGTTACACCTGACAGTACTGTATACATGTATACACGTGTGAAATGTTAAGAACCTTTATTAATGAAGTTTTTATGTAATTTGGATTACTTAGATAGGAGTATATATTTCATTTTCATTACTTATATAGTGCAAATGGAACCACAGTATTAAAAAAAAAAACAAAGTTTTTCCAGTCAAAAAGATGGCCCTACACACACACACACACAGAAAGAAAGGAAGAAAATGACATGCTATTTTATATATAAATTTATAATTATTAACTTATTATTCAAGAAAATCAAGCATGACATTTTCAAAATAAACTCACCCCCTTTCCTCCTGACTTTTGGTCAAAAGGTACCATGGTGATTTGTTTGGAATCCCGTTGGTAAGTACAGTAGTGCTTCACCCAGGAAGTTCCAAAGTGACCTGAAAAATATTATTCTCAATAAAACATCTATTCATGTCCAATGCCTGCTAATAATAAAAACACAAGCCACACATCTAAGCTTTAAACTGCTTCTAGGGCCAATATCTTCTCCCCATCAGCTAGACTGGAACAGACAGAAATCTAATCCCACAACTGGAAAAGAGCTGGCTCAAGACTTGCCCTAGAGACCAAGGACTTTCCCACTAAATACCACATGTAATAAGCCTTAAATATAACGGAAGTAGATGCCTCTGGGGAAAATTAATTCACTTTCCCATCATCAATCTCCATTTGAAGTTCCCCTTCTCTTCTCTGACCGGAGTAAGATGACTTAGGAGAAAACACAGAAAAGCTTTTCAACATGCCTGTCCCCATGACCATATTACTTCAACACAGCATCACTATAGCCTATTGTACAGTAGGTAATGATCTGCTTCCAAATTCCCATGTTTGACTTTGGCATAACTCAAAACGATCTGAGAGCAGACAAGGAGAACTCATTAAAGAAGTAGAATGGAAGTGAAATGTATCAATATAAATACTCTGTCCCTCAAGATTATCCCTCATGGAAAAGAAAGATACTGTATAGTCAAAATTGAAAAAAGTCCTGAAGCTTGACCAATTATTCTGGGAAGTAAGGTATTATCATAAGAAGGTCTTATTAGTCTGCAAGTATCTCAGGTAACACTTATTTTAAGACGCTTACAAATACCATAGCAGAAATAAATAATAAGATCTGAAATAAGATGTAGCACTTTTAGTAATTATTTTTCAAGATATGAAAATATCAGATATATTTAGACTGCAAATAAGAGACATCATTTAGTAAAATTAAAAAATAATAAACTGCATCTTGGAGCATCAAGGTCAAAATTAAAATGCTAATTATTCTAATATATATTGATGGTTAAGATAAAATTTCAGTGAAAGCACAGAACAACGATTCTTTTTTTTTTTTTTTTTTTTTGGTTTTTGGGTCACACCCGGCAGTGCTCAGGGGTTACTCCTGGCTCCATGCTCAGAAATTGCTCCTGGCAGGCACGGGGGACCATATGGGGCACCGGGATTCGAACCGATGACCTTTTGCATGAAAGGCAAACGCCTTACCTCCATGCTATCTCCTGGGCCCCAGAACAACGATTCTTAAAGTGCTATATCTTGGACATTTTGAGCATCAAAACAAGTAAGGATAGTAATGTTCAGCCTGATGAATAAACAGAAAGAAGACGACAAATAACTAAGAAGAGAGACTAGAGGGAAAAGAACAGGAGGAAGGAAGAATAGAATTGAAGTCATGGGGCCAGGCGGTGGCGCTGGAGGTAAGGTGCCTGCCTTGCCTACGCTAACCTAGGACGGACCACAGTTCAATTCCCTGGTTCCCCATATGGTCCCCGGTGCCTGCCAGGAGCGACTTCTGAGCGAATAGCCAGGAGTAACCCCTGAGCGTCACCGGGTGTGGCCCAAAAACCAAAGTAAAAAAAAAAAAAAGAATTGAAGTCACTTCCCTATAATGAATAACAATTAAAAAAATATGGAGAAAACAACAGAGCTAGAAGATCAAGACTTTGTAGCCAGATTGATAACTATTGGGTTGAAGTAAGGACGGTTGATGGGTGCCAACTCTCTAGGAGACAAAGATTGTTGAGAAGAATATTGTTTTAAGGAGTCTCTCACAAACTGCTAATTGTTGGCAAGGGAAAAATAGTGAGAGTTCAGTGGTAAAACTAGACAATACCTCAAGTGAGTGAACAAAAGTAACACCACCAGAAAGGGCCCAATGATTATCCTAGACCTAAACATGATACTCAAAGAGCACACATTACCTATCTAAGTCTTGACTAAGGATAAATAACCTGAATCTGATCATGATCTGTCAAACATACACTGAAAAATATTATGTGCAAAAATTCGTCAAAATTCTTAAAAAAACATCAGTCAATAAAACTGAAGAGAGACTAAAGAACCACTCACGATTAAAAGATGCTAAAGTCATTCCAATGAAATTCAGTGCGAGACCCTTAACTAGAGGAAATTTAATTTGCTGGGATAACAAAATTTAAATATGGGCCATCTATCAGATTAATAACCTTATCAATATTAATTTTCTGTATGTGATCACCATTCACAGTTGTATAAAGTATATTGTGTTTCGGAAATATATACTAAAGTAAAGGAACATTATTAAATACAACTTGTTCTCAAGTGACTGGAAAAGTATGTCTGTCACCACAATCACATATACAAAAACCCAGAAACAGGAAGATTCTTTTTGTGGGGGGAGATAGTAAAAAGTCATGAATCTGAATCAGAGACACAGCTCAACTGGCTGAACATGTTTTTCATGTGAGAGACCAAAGCTTTAATTCCCAGCACCTTAAGTCTCCCTGATCACCTCAAAGAACAACACTTATGCACATGGCTGGAAGAAACACTCAAGAGCTATCAGGTATGGTTCAAAAAGAAAGATAAAAGAAATTCATGGGAGACGGGAGGTGGCGCAGGAGGTAATGTGCCTGCTGCCTTGCCTAGGACGGACCACAGTTCGATCCCCCGGTTCCCATATGGTCCCCCGTGCCTGCCAGGAGCGACTTCTGAGCGCATAGCCAGGAGTAACCCCTGAGCGTCACTGGGTGTGGCCCAAAAACCAAAAAAAAAAAAAAAAAAAAAAAAGAAATTCATGAATCTGTGTAAGGTATGTATGGTCATTCTTCATACTACTCTGGCAACTCTCCTCAGCATCCAAAACTATTTCAAAACAATAACATAACAACTTTCAAACAAAACACTGTGCCCCAAGAATATACACATATGGACATTGTGCTGGGAGGATAAAACTTCATGTAATGATAATCAAGATAAAATAATGATAATCAAAGAGTACATGAATTGCATAATGGAGCTATGAGTTAATAAAGTGTGCCTTACTCACAGTCCACCTGGTTCAATTCCCCCATCCCACCAAGGTCACTCACTTAAAGTGGGTTGGAGGCCCCAAGCTTAGAGGCTAGTCAAGAATTAATGGGAGATCTCCTGAGTCCTGCTTGGGAAGCCCCAAGACAAACAAAATTTTAATTTAAAAAATGTAGGTGTCCCTGCCCTTGCAGGGACACCACTAATGTGGGTTAATTTCTCAGAGGGAGTGTGAGTTTAAAACATACAAAGAGCTCACAAGACACACAAAGTAAATGAGAAACCAGTAATAAGCAGCTAGCTTCTGTTTTTTGCAAAGGGAGCAGATCATGATAATATCATACATGGGGGAAAGCAAACAAAGACATTGCAGATCCCCACAAAAAAAAAAAAAAGTATGGGTCTGTGCTTTGCACAGTTGACCTGGGTTCATATGGTCCCTTGAGCTCACCAAGAATGATTTCTGAGTGCAAAGCCAGTAATAAGTCCTGAGCACCACTGGATGTGGCCCAAAAGAAAAAAAAAAAAGAAAAAAGAAAAATATTTAATGTAATATAGGCTGCAAAACTAAAAGCAATACTGCTTTCATATGTGTAAGGGAATATGAAATAAATTAAGAGTCATCAGTGGATACAACTGGGTTTCACAACCCAAGCAAATTTTCTCATAAACTATAAACTGAAAAAAATAATAATAACTAAAACCAAGTGTCATAGTTCTGTTATATCAAAAAGACTTCTAAAATGATATTTGCCTAACTAAACAAACATAATAATACAAAAGTAGAAAAAAAGCAGAGTGGCAGAATATAAGTATCTATTAAAGAAAAGCTTGACTTTTACGAATCCCTAGCATTCTGTGCGTGAGGGAAGTCTGGTAGTTTTAGCCAGTGCAAAGTCTCTCTGCAGACCTAAAGCATGAATTTATGAGTCAGCAGTGAAAACTTCAGGTTAGCAATGCCTGGCATTTGACTTTTCTTCTTGGTTATCAACATAAGCTATTGTTTGTACGTTTCAGAAGGATTAGGAAGATAGGAGTTGAAGAGAAGATGAAAGGGAATTAAGTCATGATTTTCAAATGAAAATATAACCACTCAATGTTATTTATGTCCACCAAGAGATATAATTGTTGGTAGATAGTAAGGTCTAATATAGCAAAGCCTTTCCAAGGATCTCCTCCAAGACTATGGGTAATTTTTCTATCACTAAAGATAGAGAAATGTCTAGAATATGGGTAATTTTTTTTTATCACTAAAGATAGAGAAATGTCTAGAATAGAGTAACTCTTAGGAGCAAAGAACTACTTACAACCAGTCTTAATACCCCTAGGTTCCAAAGAAAAAAGAACTTATCATTCAGAGATAAGCAAACTTTGTGGACTTCATCTTTCCCTCAGTAAACTAAATTATAAATTAATCTCATTCATCCCAACTCATGTATACAGGACACAGTACCTGATCGAGCACTAGGGGACATTCTTTCTTAGTAAAGGGATAAACTTCTGAGCAAAAGGATGAACATATGCCAAGGTTAATGATGGTGGGCACTCACGTTTCTCTTGAACATAGAGATACCCTTCCATGGAGTAAGGACTGATAGTCTTGTGATCAAGAGGATTCTCCTTCATCTTCTTCATTAGTGATTCCACTTCTGATCTGGTGCCTTCAAAGCGGTTTCTTGTCTAGGAAGAAAGAAATTTTGCTTGAGTCTAGTAAAGAAAATCCTGTTCCTATTTCTAAAAATTCAGAAAATCAATCTACAGAGTCAATAGACCCAAAATCAGATAAGTGACATTTGACCATCTAGAAACTGGAACAACATATCCTTTCAAGAAATGTACTTCGACTTTAAAATGCTGTACCAGACTAACTCTCAAACTCTGGATTCATCATCAAAATTCACCTGAAAAGTGATAGAAAATGCCAATGTTGTGGGGAAGAATGATAGTACAGTGGGTGAGGTGTTTGCCTAAAACTGGGCTGACCCAAACTCAATCCCTGGTATCCCAATATGGTTCCCTGAGTACAGTCAGGAGTAAATCCTGAGCAGAGCCAGAAACCCGAGCACCAATGGATGTGGTCCATAAATATAAAAAATAAACAACAACAACAACAACAAAAATGTCCAGGCATTAGCCTCCAGGATTAAGTTAGTACTTTTTGGGGGGGGCTGGGGGGCACACTGGTGATGCTCAGGGGTTACTCCTCCTGGCTATGCACTCAGAAATTGCCCTTGGCTTGGGGAATCATATGGGACACTGAGGAATCAAACCAAGGTCCATCCTAGGTCAGCCGTGTGCAAGACAAACACCGTACCACTGTGTCACGCCACCACCCCAGCCCCTTAAGTTAGTACTTCCAACCCCAGAAATAAACATTTTAAACAAGTAAGTCAGGTAATTCTGATTCATGACTGAGTACTTATTTCTGCAGGGAATGTTGCTGGAAGCGCACCGATGATTTCTTCTTCAAAAGGGACCTGCTATACTACAAGTTACCTCTCCCCCAGGGCAGCTGCACTGATTAACTAGTGAGGGCCAAGAGCAAAAAGATCAGTAATCAGAAAAAAAAAAAAAAAAAAAAAAAAAAAAAAAAAAAAAAAAAAGCTTGACTCCTTCTTCTCTAGGCTACTCTAAAGGACCATCCTGGTGTCAGGGCTCTGTGACCCTGTCCAAGAGTGCCTGACACACTCCCAGAAGAGACAGCTCCAGATCCCCTATAAACTATTTGTGAAAACCAACTTAGAGTCAGCTTCAGTGAAAACCAGGTTCTGAGAATGAAATCTGCAGTTCTCTGACAACCAGGTATCCACCAGGGCAAGCTGCAAGCTTCAAAGAATCAAGTGAGAAAGCCCACAATGACAGACTTGAGATTCTTTTCTACACAGCATCATCCAGAAACAAAGAGAACATGCAGAAGAGCATGGTCCCTCACATGAAGAAGAGGGTACAAGCTCTGGCATTTGAGAATCAAGTAGCCTCCACCAGAAGTCTGAGAACTAAAAGGGCACCTGCTGTGCAAAATCTAAGAAGGGAGATTTTGAGTGAATCACACTGATTTGGATTTCCTGTTAGCCTTCCTAAGAGTTGAACAAGGGCACATCCCTTGAGCCAGAGGCCCCATATATGTACCTCACCCTTGATTTCTAAACACACTTCCAAGGTCTCCTATGGATAGGCAGCTGCTGGCCCAGAAGGGAAGTGGGGCTGGGATGGGCTTTCCACTGCCAAAGGAAATCCTGACTCTGGGACTACAGATTTAAAACTTAATCAGCAGCAGCACTTCCGAGAATAAAAATAGTACCTTAAAATAATGGAGCCAAGGATAATACTCTAACCTGGGGTTACCAGGCACCCTAGGAAGGCCTGCCCCCAGCTGCCCTCTAAACCCGAGTGAGATTCATCCTTCTCACTTGCATTCTAAGACAGAGAAGTGATCTCCATGTTACCAAACCCACATTTAGCTTCTCCTTGCCTTAGTCAGGGAAAGAAGCTCAGTCCCTTTGCCCACTCACATTCTGAATGCTGATGGTCAGCTGGGTCTTGAAGTCACTGAAGTCCTTGGCCAGTTCATAACCATGGTGATAGAAAGTGAAGAGTCCTTGCAGAAACGCTAACAGCTATAATAAAGACAGAAGGAAAGATTCCATATAAGCAGGGTAGGGACTTTTGTGCATGTGCCTGGTTCCCCAGCTCTGACTTGAAGTCTAGCAATGGCTAGAACCTTTGCTTACTGAGGACTACCTGCAGGCCCAAGCACCAGAACTTGATAGTCCTTTCTCACTGAATACTCATAATAGCCTTCCTATTATCCCCATTTTCATCATGAGGAAGCATATTCAGAGAGGTAAAGTTATTTGCCTCAAAATACATAGCAATACCAACATATTAAGCCAAGTTTGACATTCACAACCACACTTTCACTCTCTGAGCCTCACTGTCTCCAAAAGAAAAGAAACTAAAAGCCATTTCATCAGAAACTTAAGATCGGAGCAACAACTCCACCTCCTTTGTTTACAAGGACAAAATTAAGTCATTCTGAATAGGGCACATTTAGACCAACAACCAACTAGGAAGGAAGAAGGGAAGGAAGCTGCAATGTCCTGAGTCCACAACCTAAAAGGCAGAATGAAATCAAAGAAAAATGTCTAAATTAGCTGTAGGCATCTCTACAACCTCCCTACACTGGTCCAAACACCATGGGTCCTTTCAGAAAAGATACCCAAATTCTACATTTTGGTTTATGATGCTTCCCTAAACTCTCATTTCAGTTCCCTTAGATTAAAGGTAAATTCACTACCTATTTAGTCTTGTTTTTGTTTTACTAGGAGGAAATCCACCACTGACTTCATACATGGAAATACTATTGTTGTCCCCACCTTGCCTGCTCAGGTGAAATCAATGTTTCCATGGTTCTTCAGTTCTTCCATGTGTCAGCCTCACTGGTCTTTGGTTCTTCTGGCTCCCTCACAAGTTCTATATATCTTGTCTCATTTCCAAATCTAGCCTGAGGAAAGGATTCTAAAGGAAGGCTGAACAGGATTTAGAAGGACCAGTACATCATCTCTGTTATAAGCTCAGGGTTTTTTTTGTTTGTTTGTTTTTGGTTTTGTTTTTGGGCCACACCTGGCGGTGCTCAGGGGTTACTCCTGGCTGTCTGCTCAGAAATAGCTCCTGGCAGGCACGGGGGACCATATGGGACACCGGGATTCGAACCAACCACCTTTGGTCCTGG
Organism: Crocidura indochinensis; assembly: GCA_004027635.1. NCBI lineage: Eukaryota > Metazoa > Chordata > Mammalia > Eulipotyphla > Soricidae > Crocidura > Crocidura indochinensis. Next base: position 11,566 of record PVKC010027145.1, read on the forward strand.
ATCAACTGCTTGCAAGGCAAACGCCGCTGTGCTATCTCACCAGGCCCCTATAAGCTCAGTCTTATTGCATTTGGGAACCATGTTCATGTTTGAACATGAACACCTCTCTGCCAATTAAACTTCAGAGGTCCACTCTGCTGCCGCTGATCTGCTTCGCCTATATAATATATTAAAACACAGGTGCTTTACTTCACATCCTGTCTTAGGTTTTGATTCCATAGTCTGTATTTACTTTTTCAGTCTCTGAATATATCCTTATTAAACAGTTTCACGTATTTATATCCCTCCTTTCTTTCCTCTGATAGGGGAGTAGAGGACATACTCAGAAGTGTCATGGGCTTACTCTTGATTCCATGCTCAGGGATTACTCCTACAAGTGCCTTGGGAATCATATATGGTGCCCAGAACTGAATCTGGGTCAGCTGCATGCAAGGCTATACTATCTGCTGTACTATCTCTCTACCACTACTCTCTTTTCCTAATTATGATATTCTAATAATGACAATAAACAAAATTCACCCTACTTGTTACTCTGATTTGCTTTGGCAAATCAGTAAGTATCAAGTTATATGCCTGAGCTCAGAGGAGGGATCCAGGCCTGTACTAGGCTAGGGCACATACCCAACCCAGTTAATCAAAATTCTATACTAGAAAGTCAGATCTCAACTTGAAGTAACAAGATGCCATATTGCCATTGCCCTAAATCCTTCAATCCTCTGAGAGGGGAGAATGTACTTACAGTTATTGGGTTATATTAAAAAAAATCTTATGGGGCCCGGGAGATAGCATGGAGGTAAGGCATTTGCCTTTCATGCAAAAAGGTCATCGGTTTGAATCCCGGTGCCCCATATGGTCCCCCGTGCCTGCCAGGAGCAATTTCTGAGCATGGAGCACTGCCGGGTGTGACCCAAAAAAAAATAAAAACAAAAACAAAAAAATAAATAAAAATAAATAAAAAAAATCTTATAGCACCATTTAGAGATCCCTATCTTAAATCAATGACTAGATGGTAATTCACATAGTTATGGAAGACTAATAAACTCCAGAAAACTAAAGTCCTTCATGGTTACTCTATATATGATTCTTGAGAAAAAAGGCTGATGCTTTTCCTCCTAAGTGGTCCAGTAATAAAGAAAGAACTCTTGTGTCAAACCTAGTGGCAGTTTTCACAACGAAAAATGTTCCTTCATATCTTTTCCCTCTCTGCTGTACTTAAAGGATGCATGCATCCCATTACTCTTCCAAGGCACTTAGCCATCCTCTAGTGGAAGATAATGCAGAAGATAAGTAGCAAATCCTACAGCCATTCTTCCTATTCACCCTAATTTAGCCTTAATTTAAAGCCAATAGGGCTTCTCTTCCTCAGGGTAATTAAATATCTCAAACAGCTTACTAGGCTACCATTTGGATATACATACAAGTGTTCCAAAGGCACAGCATTGCCAAATTTATTTTGGTTTTCACTTCCTTTGCTATCATGCCCAATTGTCCATTTCTCTACAGGAAATGATTCTTTAGATATTATTATCATTGGCTCACTTTGCTTCCTCCTCCCACGGCTGCAGTTTCTCTTCCTTCCCCCACTCTTCATATTTCCTTCCCACAAATTGTACAACACTTGGAATCTATAACTCAATGTGAATTGAAAATTCACACTTGGGGGAGTGGGGGAAGACCCACAGAAGAACTGCAGAGCTGGAAAGATCTATCTGCCTCATATCTGCATCCCCCAAACACAAAAGAAAAAGGCTGTTGTCCGCTCATCTGTGTATCACCTAAAAGAAATCACCACTGGAACCCAAAATCACAGCATAACAAAGAAAGATCTGACCACCATTCCATCCTTTTTCCCATACTTGTTTAATTTCTTAGAGTAATTGTTAAGAAAAGCTAACTCTACTTCTGAGTTGTCAAACAATACAAATTTACAGTGCAGACATAAAAGTAATAGCAAATTTAGCTTGAGAGGCACCACTCTGAATGGATCGATTCAGTTTGCCTCCATTCACTCAAACAATAGAACTACTATTGTGGGTTAAATATTAAAAAAAAAGAAATAAAGTATATAGAAATTGTAAACCCCAAGTATCCCACGATATGATTTTATTTGAAACTAGGGCCTTTAAAGATGTAATCAAGTGAAAAAGGACCATTAAGAACCTAAGCAAAAATGACTAGTAACTGGTATTCTTAAAAATAGAAAATTAGGACTTTGGTTTGGTTACTGGTTTGTAGAACTATGAAACAAAAAATTTCTGTTGTTCCAAGGCACCCAGTTTATAGTATTTTATTATGGATGTCAACCTTAACCAATAAATACTGCTCCCAAGAATTCTTTATTCAGGGGCCGGGAGATAGCATGGATGTAAGGCCTTTGCCTTTCATGCAAAAGGTCATCGGTTCAAATCCCAGTGCCCCATATGGTCCCCCGTGTCTGCCAGGAGCAATTTCTGAGCATGGAGCCAGGAGTAACCCCTGAGCACTGCCGGGTGTGACCCAAAAACCAAAAAAAAAAAAAAAAAAGAAAGGCAAGGGGAGCCAGCAGAGTATGATGAGTTGGGCTGGATAAGCCAACCGACTCCCTTGAACTCATCTTCAACCAAAGAAGGACCTATAGTACTACACTAACTGGTTACCAGTAAAGAATGAATAGTGGACCTTGCACAGGAGACAGGCAGAACATACTTAGTGAGAGAAATATTAGGCTGTTGTTTTAGGAAATGCAGTGATGACAGGTCAGAGTTGAAGGCAGAGGTCAGAAGCAGGATACAGCTAAAAGTATGAAGACTTACAGAGGGATTAATGCAGTGAGGAGGGAATAAGAGGAAAGGCAGCAAGAACTCAGCAGAGAGGACATTCAGAGGATGCTGTTGTCTGAAGAAGAACAAATGTTCCTAAACACGAGGTGCTCTTCAATTATGGAAATTCAAGGAATAGAGGGGACTTTGCCTCACCTTCATGAAATCAGTGTGTCATTTTAAGCAATCCAAATCTTCAAGAACATTTAGTGCCTCTATATGAAAATAAAGGCTTCCAGGCACAAAAAAATTATATGATTTTAACCCAGAAGTCTGACCTTTCTTCCTTGGAACACTAAAATTTTGTCTTTTGCTTTCTGAAGGTTAGCAGTGTTCTGGTACTTGGAGTTACTTAGAAATAAAAGAAATAGTCAATGTGCCTGTAGGTTCCTTGAATGACTAGAAGGCTCTATTTTAACTGTGACCAACTATTGATAACCATATCAGAAACCCCAACAATTTAGTTCAATGGGTTTGTCACTGATTTTATTTCCAATAAACAATTAAATGGTATTTCACAGGGGCTAAGGGGCAGGCAGACTATGCCAGCTCTGCTATATACTAGGAGTGACTATATAAAAAAAGGACTTCCTGTTCTTTATCTAAAACCAGAGGTTTGAATAGAACCTAACTTCAGAAATGTTCTGTGGATTTAATTTAATAATGTAGATAAAGTCCTTATTATAAGTGCAGTTCAAAATAGAATTTATGCTAATATGACCAGTCACTATTTCACATTTGTCTTTTTAATAATCTAGACCACCACTGGCTCAAATTTTAATGTGCAACAAAATCACCTGTTGTGTCTCCTAAATGGCAAAAGAATCAGCCCATCACTGGAATATGTCAGGACAAAGTCTTGAAACTTTTATTTCTAAGACTGAAAATTATTCTGGGCAAGAACTTTTCCTTATATGAATGTCTTCTCCTTAGCCATATCTCCTTATGTCACTGACGTGCTGTAAGTTGGTGTGAATGCTCAAAAATAAAACAATTCTACAGAAAGGGTGAAATTAAACATCCAAATCTTAACTCAAGCAACTCATTTCATTTCACTTCAGGTTAAATCCTTCTCATTTTCTCCTTCATCCTAACATGAAACCAGGACTTTTTCTCCTTCACTCTCCAGATATCTCCCTTTATGACCTAAGTATCTATATACTCCGATAGTTTTCTACTTTTAATTCCTCTGGTATCTATTTCTTAATTTGCCCAATCTAACACCGAACTGCCTGTAACTTCAGTCAGCTCTTAACCCTATATATATATATATATATATATATATATATATATATATATAACAAGCTTCTCCATGAGTTTCTTAGCTCCTCAGATACCTGCAGGTGTTCTGCAGTATTTTCCTTGATATTGAGGAAATAAATGCTTTTTAGATTTTAATACATTAAAATAGGTGAATACTGATAATATCAGCACTTAACTCATTTACTATTGAGGAGACCCTAAACTGCCAATACTAGTACATTCCC
>PVKC010027146.1:0-15841 GCA_004027635.1 Crocidura indochinensis
GTGGATCATAATATCTACAAATTAGGAAATAACCTTGTATTCATGAATACCTGTATTCATGGTAATATTTGTATGTTTTCAAAATATTCATAATTTTAAGTCTGACAAAGCCTTCCTTGAGATGAAGGCAATTTCTCCTATATATAAAGTCTTCCCAGAGCTCTTTTAAATTCTGCTTATTCTCTCCAGCCCTTTTCTCTTTCTTGGTGGGATGGTCAGAGGAACAGGGGAGCAAGGATCAAACCCAGGCATCCTGAGTTCAAAGCACTGCTCTGACCATTACTGTTATCTTTAAATAGCTAAAAGAATCAACTTTTGCTGCACTGGCTTTGTACAACGCGTCTCATAGTAGTGGAATAATAATGCAAAGCAAGCAATTGGCATGATATGGATTCTTCATTAAGGTCCACTGGTAGCTGAGAGCCTCTGCTTGTCCAGTGCTATTATCATGCAAACACAGTTTCTATTGATTCCTTCCTACCCTGCAGCACACAACCCAATGTCAGATTCTCCAGGGTCCTTTTATAGCCAACTTGTTTCCATCAAGACCATATGTTGGCATTTGATGGGTAGTTACTTCAAGTCTCTTTCAATCAAAGAGACATTCACTCAATATTGCCTGTCAGGGTTTGACTAGTAGATTCAACCCCTACGAGCAGCATGACAGAGGAACCAGGATACTGTTTCGGGGAGTCCTGGATCTTCCCTTAAAATCCCAAGCCCCTTCTTTTTTTTTTTTTTTTTTTTTTTGGTTATTGTTGTTTGTTTGCTTTTTTGTTCTTTTTTGCTTTGTTTTGTTTTTATTTCAGGATTATGGTTGTTGTTTGGTTGCTGTCTTTATTGCTGTGCTGTTTTTCAGGTTTCTTGTTTGATTTTTTGGGGGGGTTGTTTTTTGTTTTGTTTTGCTTTGTTGTTGTTTTTTTTGTACTGTTGTTATGTGTTTCTTCCTTTTCCCCTTATTTCTCTTAAATTGACATTTATAGCCTCAAGAAGGACTCCTCCTAGTGTTTTTGTTTGAGTTTTGCCCTCCCCTTTTTTCCTTCAAACTGGGAACAGGGTGGAGGGAAGACAAATTGGTGGTGGGAATATCCCTGATTCTATCACTATGTACCTAACTAATATTACTGTGAAAGATCTGTAATCCATTTTGCTCAAAATAAAAATTATTAAAAAAAAAAAAGATCCCAAGCCCCTTCAGAAGGTGCAAAGAGAGACCTGATTTACTGTGATCATTCCTCCGGTGTTGATCAGTAAAAGGCACTTTTCCAAAAAAGGTTTTATTTAGCCTAGAAATCAAATGCATTTAGCCTAGAAATCAAAAGGGAAAGTGTTTTCCTTTATTTCTCACACTTTAGTATGATTTGTTAGTATCCATAACCTTTCAGGCCATTCTCTTGTTAGGAGGGAATTTAGAGTAATTAATTTGCCATTAATTTTCTATTTCTTCATGATTTTGACCATCAGAAGTTCACTCTTCATTTTCTTGACCTTTAACACATATAATTAGTATATCTTAAAATTAAAACAACTATTATACATCACTGTTCACTTTCACTTTCCTTGTAGGATATTGTGTTTTTTTCAGGTTCTAAAGTTTAGGAATGAGGTTTTTAGAATTACTCTGATTAAGAAAAGTTTTCTGAAATTCAGAGTTATAGATAAATTATAGATAAATTATAAATAAATTAGCAATATTTTTCTGAGTACTTCTGTGATCTTTTCTGTTCTCTCTCCTCTTTCTCTCTCTTTCTTTTCTCTCTCTTCTCTCTCCTCTCTCTCTCTCTCTTTCTCTTCTTATAATTAAACCCCTGACCTCCTTGAAGTTCTCTCCCTAAGGTTAAAACCCTGACCTCTTTGAAGTTTCAGTGCATGGTCTAAGTAAAATCTTTTATTTTTCTCACATAACTTGTACAGAATAAACTCATTCTTTTTCCCACTAATTGCCTCTTGCATCATATACTAATTCTATGAGAATTTTTTGCTATCCTCTTTCTTTAGGCAGATTTGCACAAACCTAATTATGTTTAGTGTAGACTTCATAATATTTAATGTGTTATCACTTCTTACTGCCTTATTCCTGGTCACTCACACTTTATTATTCTTCCAAGCACCATTTATAATCTCCAAGTCTGGAAATAGAAAAAAATAAAACTTCCGATCTTTTTCTAAAAGACATATTTACATATATACAGTAATGAGTAAAGATGGCATCTTTATGTTGGCATGTTTCCTATGCAAAAATTTGGCATTTTCCTTCTCTAGTACAATTTACTTTGAGCTTAGTTATAATTTATAAACTTCCCTTTATAAGATTTTCACATTTTTGTTAATTTATACAGATTATTCCGTGGTTTTAAATTATTGGAGACCAGTTTTAATTGGTCCTTTTGTGTTTTCTAGATGACAAAACATTTTTTATTTCTAGTCATATATGTCTCATTGTTTATTCATTTATTTGTCTCAAAATCTGTTGATTAATGTCTCTAATATGATAAACAACATGGAGGAAATCTACTTATGGGTTAAAAATTTTAAAGAAAAGCAAAGTCTCTAATGTTTCCCTATTAACTTATTGGCTTCTAGAACTATGTACTGTGCAGTCAATATATTGAATATACACAAACACTAATTTAAGTTTGAGTTTACTGAATATTTTCACAATAATGCTTGCTTGGTTTTTATCAAATGATACTTTCTTCAGAAACTTTATGCAAAATTATAATCACAAATTTCTTCTCTTCGATTTCTTGTAACACCATAGTGATGATGTATTTTAAATAATATGCTGCTCCAGGGCCAAGCGGTCTCAGGAGCATTGAGTGGAAATAAAAATAGTTAAACCTAAATAACTAACTCAAAGTCAATGACAATAGAATCAAGAGACCCAAATTACAACAAGCTATACACAAAAGGAACCTGTTACACTAGCAGTCCAGAGGGCTAAGGGTGGGGATATGGAATGCATGCTGGAAACTATGGTAGAGGGAGGTCAACATTAGTTGTTGGAATGACCCCAATTCACTGTCACTATGTGCCTGAAATACAACTGTGAAAGGCTTATAATTCACAATGGTCTCAATAAAAATTATATATATATATATATATGGAAGGACTTTAAAAAATATGCTGTTCCACTCTGCCAAGTAGCAAATTTTTGAGGCTTTGTGTCTGTATCTGTTGTGTGTCCTTGATTAGTTGTGTATCTTGGCTATATACCATGTTACAACCATCACATTGTTCTCTTTGCTTTGTTGCTCCTGCCTGGGCTGATTTCAGAGCCCCAAGTGTGTCGGTGATACATGTAGTAGAGTCATGTGTCTCTGAAGATGATGCTTTTTTATACTTGCATTCTTTTTACAAACTTTTCATTTCATCCATAGGATTTAAATGGTTTGAGAAAAGAAACTGACACTGATTGAGAGGTGGCTGGAATGTCCAGAGCACAGACTTTGTATTCGGGAGCCTTAGGGTTAATCACAGCAATACAAAGTTCCTCAACACTATAGAGTGGGTCCTGAGCACTGTGACAGGAGTCACCCAGACACCACTGGCATATACCCCCCTTTCAATATCTGAAATTTTGAGTATTACAACCTACAGTCTACACAGTTTAAAGTCTGATTCTAATGGCGGGAAATTCTACCTTCATGGCACACTGAACCATCTGTCAGGACAGTATAAATGCCAAAGTCACTAATGATTCTATTCATAGTGGGGGCATCACTTTCCATGTAAATAAATGATGTGACACAATTTTCCCTTTTCTACATGTTTCCCTAACTTTTTTTTTCAATTTATTTATTACAAAAGCTATAGTTTGGGTTTTGGTTACATTAATGCTAAAATCTATGGTATTAATTTACAGAATGACTTCACCCCTCACTATCCAAATGCCCACGACCCCACCTCTAATCTGGTCCTCATTCCCTCCCACTTCATCAGGACTTGGTAAGCAGCATTAAAATCCGAGTCAAGGGGTTGCTATTGTTCGTTAACAGCTTTTCTCTTGTTTTATCTTCCTAGTTTACAAATGAGTCAGATTACCTCTTTTTTTTTTCTTTCTCCCTTTGACTTATTTTACTTAAAATGAAACCTTCTCAATTTAGCAATGTGGCAGAAAATTGCCTGATTTTATCTTTTCTTAGAACTGTGTTGCATTGTTTCATTGTGGATATATACACCACAATTTTTTCATTTGCCTGTTAGTGGAAATTTGGCTCCTTCCCATATCCTGGCTTTCTTGTATTAAGTGCTGCAATGAACACAGGTGTGCATATTTTTTATTTGAAATTTTTCATGTCGGAGTAGGGGAATTAGTTGCCAAGAAGTAAACCGACTCTAGCAGGGGTACTATCATGTTTCCCTGAAAACAGACATCCTCCAAAAATAAGACCTACATACGGTTTCCTTCTGGGTGAAATATAAGGCATCCCCCGAAAATAAGCCCCCTCAGGCTCTGGCTTGGAATGAAAATTAATTTAGTGTAAGCTGGTTTCTAGAGCCACCCAGACTGTCATCTCTAGGATTCACAGTTTGTCTGGTTTGTGTTGACATCTACCTTACTACCATACTGTATACAAGTGATACATTTCCTTTGTTTTTCATTTAACAATAAATGTATACCTTATTCTTCTTCATTAAAAAAATAAGATATCCCCTGAAAATAAAGCCTACAGCATCTTTAGGAGCAAAAATTAATATAACGCACTGTCTTATTTTCTGGGAAACAGGGTAAATGATTTCATCGGAAAACAATGAGCAACCAAACTCCTGGCACTTATATCAATAATTTCTCTAATTATCAGTGTACTGACTCTTTCATAAATTGTCTGCATTTATCGGGAAACAAAATCCAATGTTCTGTTGCTTCAAAGAGATACTCTTGAACCCTCACAGTAAGCACGGGCTCAGTGTAAAAAGGGTCCACAACAAAATTAGCAGCTCATGGGAGAATAACAAAAGCAGACAGCCATGCTCAGATCCCAAACAACATCCAAGCCAAAAAAAAATACTGTTATTTTCAAGAAAAAGGAAATTATTATCTTGCTTTCACTTTAGGTAAATTTAAAAGTCCACTGAAAAAGAATGGGTAATAACTGTTCCCTAGTTTTGATCCTTGTTCTACAAAAGAATAAGATTATCTGGTATTGTTTCTTCTCCTTCTAACTTAATTTGTTTGATATGATGCCTTCTAGTTTTATTTACCAGCTTTGCTTTTGTTATTAATAGTTTATTTAATTAAGGACTGTAGTTACAAAAATGTTCATAATTGGGTGTCAGTCATGGCAAGTACACAACCCTTCACAAGTGTAACTTTCCTTAACCAATATCACCCATGTTTCTCCCACCCCCACCTCTTGCCTATATCTGGAACATGCATTCTACTCCTCTTTCTCACAGTCTCCCTTTTCTTTCTGACATTGTGGTTTGCACTATTGTCAATGATTGGCATGTATATCATTCTATCGCCTTTCACTCTTTGTAGTAAGTTTCAAACCATGAGCTGGTCCTTCAGGTTTCCTCTTTAATGTCTTTAGCAGAGAGGATATCTAGATGGATCTGCAGACCTACCGTCTTCATTCTCTATGCATGGTGTTGTCTGTGTTGTTTCCCCCATTGTGTCCTTTGTAGTGTGGTTCTATGTGTTGTGCTGGGGTTCATTGACTACATGATATGCAATTGGCCATGAAGTGGAGTAGAGTGGCCATGCTCTTGTTGCACAGGTCTTGCTGAGTTTCATTTGGGCCAGAGGCCATTAGTCATTCAACACTTTCAGTTGACAGGGTTGCTCACCACACTGCTTTGCATCTCTCTCTGGGCCCCATTTGAGCCGCAGATTGCTGCTGCCTCTGGGGAATGAAAGCTGCTTATCATTCTGCTCTGCATCTCTCCCTGGATCCTTTCTGGGCTACAGGGAGTACATCACTTCCCAGCTTTGCTTTCAAATGAATATATATATGACTGGGGCCAGAGTGATGCATAGTAGAAAGGAGGGCTGCCTTGCAAGAAGCCAACTAGGTCCGATCCCTTGTATCCCATATGTTCCTCTGAGCCTATCATTTCTATGTGAGGAGTAATTTTTGATCACGGAGCCAGGAGTAAACCCTGAGCACCACCCGGATGGTTCAAAACCAACCCACCAAAAAAAAAAACACACACACATAATAAATAACATATGAGTAAGACTAGGATAGAAATTCCACAGGTAGACTATAGTAAGTATTGTGTTCAAACCAGTCATTGCTATCTCAAGATGAATTTCATGATGTTTGTAAAATAACGGGGTTGAAAGCAAAATATCTTCATTTGAATGAAATAAAGAGGAGAGTATTAACAGAAAAGCCCACTTGAGGAGACGGCAGCCCAGAATGAGAATTCTTAGACAAATTTCCAGCGATGAGAACAAAATAACTTTGCTAATGTGAAACTTCCTTTTCTTAGCCACATTTTCTCTTTCAAAAGGACATCAAGTAGCATGTCTTAATGTCAAGCAATATACATATTCACACACTTGAATCCCAGAGAATTCAAATATCAATGAAATGATGGCAAGATTAAATTTTGGGACGATTTAGCTGTTCCTGTTTGCAGTTAGTATAAATACAGTATAAAAACAGGCAGGACACTGAGTTTTAAACTTGCTTTAAAGAAAGTCAGTATGTTGAATGAATCACAAAAATGTCAACAGAGAATAAATTCAGTTGTCTAAAAGGTTACATCAAAATGACTCCCAGTCACACCCTAGAGATCTCTCCCCCTCCAAGGCTTTGGAACGGTACTAATGGCCCTTTTCTACAAGACAGGATAAAGCCATAGAGACAGACTCTAATGATGGTGAAAAAAATCTTTGGTGTTTCAGGGGCCTGAGTACAGAGAACATATCAGAGAGAACACTAGCCTTGGGCAACCAGGTTCTATTTCTGGCATCCCATCGGGTCCCCTGAGTTGCCAGGAGTAATTCCAGAGCACAGAACTGGGAGTAACTCCTGAGAATGGTCAGATGTAGCCCCAAAACAAATCAAATCAAATCAAATTTGGAGGCCAGAGTAATAGAAAGATAGGTAAGGCATTCCTCTATGTGCGGCCAACTTGAGTTCAAGCTCCAGCATCCCATAAAGTCACCTGAGTATTATATACTTCCAGGAGTATTTCCTTATTGCAGAGCCAGGAGTTATCCCTGAGCCCTGCTGGATGTGGTCTCAAAACAAAAATATAATACAAAAAACCCACAAGTAAAGCCCCAGACTCTGACATATTCTTTATGAAAAGTGTTTTATGGACTAGAGTTGACAGTACAATGAGGCCACATGTCATGCATGTTTCTGGTCTGAGTTCAACCTCTGGTCTCCCTACCCCAAGGTCTACAAAGAGAGATCACTGAGCACAGAGCCAGGAGAAAGCCCTGAGCGCAGTTGGGTATGGCCCCAATACAAATAAATAAATAAATAAATAACGTGCTTTATATATCTTGGTTATATATACTTTGGTAGGATGAGACAAATAAAGAGGTATCTTTATCTTTTTATTCTGATCATTCTTTCTGTTGTGATGCAGAAGCATCTTAATTTTATGTCATTCCATTTGTTTATCTTTGCTTCTATTTTCATGGCCAATGATTATTGAATCATTGAAAACGCTTCTATATTTAATGTAATGAAAAGCTGTGCCTTTGTTTTTCTAAGTTATGCATAAAATTTAAGCACTCAGCTAGGTTCTGTCTATGTTTTTCTACATTATGCATATAATTTATGCATTTGATCTGACACTGAGGTTGTTGGTCTATTTTTGAAATGACTTTCATGTGTAATATGGCAGTGGTGTCCTTTTTTTTTTAACTTTACTTATTTATTGATTGATTGGTTGGTTGGTTAATTCTTGGGTCACACCCAGCGACGCTCAGGGGTTACTTCTGGCTCTGCACTCAGAAATCGCCCCTGGTAGGATGGGAGACCATATAGGATGCAAGGAATCGAACCCGTAACAGTACCTCCTGGGTTAGCCACATGTAAAACAAATGCCCTACCGCTGTACTATCCCTTTGGTCCAATGACAGTGGTGTCTGAGTTCATTTTTTGACATATATATGGCCAGTTTCTCCAGCATACCATTTATTTTTATCTTTCCTTGCTCTACTTTATCCTCTTCTGTTTTGGGACTATATCTGGCAGTGCTCAGGGCTCAGTCCTGACTCTACTGAAAAGTCACTCCTGGAAGGGTTGAGAAACCATATGTGATATGTTTGGAATCTAACATAGATTGGTAGGATACAAGGTGCACCCTCCCCACTCACTCAGGAGCTACACTTATACTCTTATCAAATGCTTTTATACATCTTTGAGATGGTTATATCTTAGTCTTCGATTAAAGCAACTATTCCTACATTAACTGACAGGAAAAATCATCTAGATGGTTGATGGTTTTAAGAATTTTGCAAATTGTGAGGCTAGAGATAGTATCATGTGTATAACCCTTGCCTTGCACATGGCTGAACCTGATTAAATTCCCATCATCCCATATAATCACCTGTAAACTCTGCCAGGAGTGAATCCTGAGCACAGAGCCAGGAGTAAGCCCTGAGCACTGCTGGGCATGTCCAAAAAAAAAAAAAGGAATAAAATAAAAAGATTTTTTATAATTGATAGAATGCTTAATTATCAATTCTGAAAACACCATAAATTCTTGGAATGTGTATGATTGTTTTGTATTGCTACTAACCCAGAAAGGTGTGGCCATTACATTTCGCCTTCTGGAATTCGGCTTTCAGTCTGTACAGAGAGGTCACAGATACACTGTCAAGAGCTCAGGAGAAAGGAGGTAAAGGAAAAGGTGGGGTGGAGAAGTAGAGGTGTGGTGAGGTCTCAGGGCAGAGTCCAGAGATAGAGCAGAAACACCAGAAATCCTGTGCGATGCCAGAGGGCCCCAGTCAAGAATTCATGTTCTTTACATGAGTGCTGATCCAGAGACAGGATCAAAGAGACAGAACGGTGTTATCAATCCCCCAATCCTATATACTAATCTTCCCTGGATGGTCAAACCCACCCACACCTGGAAGGGGCTGTTGTTTGGAAGAAAGAATAATAGGGCTGACTGGGAAGGGGGAAAGGAGAGAGAACAGATGCAGCCAGGATGGATGGAGGGCAGAGGGAGGAATCTGCTTAAAAGCTTAGTATAGAAGCCATGTGGAGAAATGCACATGGTGGTTAGGGCCTGGAAATAAAGCTGGATAACTCCTAAAACTTTAACTGAGTGCCTGTGGATTATTTCTCTGCCATTACCCTGCAACCTACAGATCTGCTAGCCAAAGGCACTGAACCAAGCTCAGAAAAGCCTCGCCTCCCAACACCAGGACTCTGTATTTTATATTTAAACAACAGGACAGGCCTTGGGTTAAGAATCCAAAGCAGACCTTGGGTTAAGAGTCAGAGCAAGCCTTGGGTTGAGTCAGAAAGCAAGAGTTAGAATCCTGCATTATAGGTCAGGTTCTGACCTGGCTCCAGAAGTCTTCACACACACACACCCCCAATAGCACTGACCTCTTAGAGTGGACTTGCTCCTGCCACCCTAGTGCTAGGTAGGTCCCCAACACGAAGTATCTTTCCTGGCGTAATGGTCAAGGGGGTCCCTAGGATCTAGAAAGTTAAAACATCAGAGCTTCAAGCTGAGACCCAGCTCAGCTGTTTGTTCAAAACACTCTGCCTCTTCAGAGTTTGGTGAACCCAGCTATGGGAGGAAGGATTGGAGGAGGGTAAGCCAGGCACTGAAATAGCTGGTCCAGATTAAAGGATTTCCACAGTAGTTCCTTGGAGTTTTCTCTCCACACAGAAGGGAGCCAAGCTGGAGGTTGGACATCACTTGTCTGTCATCCACACCAGGATGATCTGGGTTCATCGGCCTTTGTCTGTTTTTTCTGGACTTTATCATTGAGAGCAACTTTGATCACAACACAGTCTACCTCTGAGATTATTGTGAAGTAATCTGAACTATAAATTTTACCTCACTGTTGGATAAAGTTGCCATTATTAATAGGACTGGGGATGGGACTTACAAGTAGAGCAGTTGCCACATAGCTCAAGTGTTCCATTTTATCCCATCCTTGCAGATGGCTACCCGAAAGAAGAAATGATTTACAGATGGAGAAAAAACTCTGTCGAGGCAGCAGACCAGAAGTCTTGGCGGCTTTACCAGTTCGACTTCATGGGCCTGAGGAACACCACAGAGACCATGACCACGTCTGCCGGTAAGAGTTAACTGAAAGAGGTACAGCTCTAAAAGGCACTGAACTTCCATCCTGCCAGTATGTACGATGTGATATATTTCATGTACATTTCATGTAGTGATCCTTCTTGTGTGAACATAACATTCGTGTTAGGAACCACTATACATCAGTGATACTTGAGCAAAACAGTGGATTCAACGTGAAAAATGGATATAATTTTTCAAAAGAATGTCGTGATTGAGCTGGATTAAAATGGCCTTGTATCTTGAACTCAAGACATTTTTTATTCCGTCTGTCTATTTGAACAGAATTTCTCACTACTGGTTCTATAAACTGAGTTTATTAATGGCAAGAGATCTACAACTTTTCACCTAGGCAGTTAGATGCTAAAAATTCACAAATAAGACAAAGGTGGCAAGCTTGATTCTAGCTTATTCTTTTGCTTTTCTCCAATCTTTGTCCTAAACTTTGAGGAGTTTTTGTTTATGCCGGAGACTGAAAGCAATATTGTCACCCATTTGATTTTATAAGGGATCGTGCATATGAGAATGTGTGATTAGATAGAAAGAGATCTTTCCTCCATTAACATATTTGAACATATATTTGGTTTTGTTTCTTTGGGTTTTTTTTTTTTGTACTTACCTATGATTATGGTCCATTATTTTTCAATCACTTTACTTCTGGCAGGATGTAGCATGCAAAGAGGGTGCCTTTATTTTTCTACTGATTTTATTATTTGTGAGGATGAATAATGTATTGGCTTTTGTGATTTTATAATAACATGTTTCCTTGGTGACTATTATGAAGATGCAAATGTTGATAATTAGTGGTAACTGTCTTTAAAGGACAGTTCAAATTCTTGATGGAACTGCAAAACCAAGAATGCTTTGCACATTAAAAATATCTGAGGTCCAGAGCAATAGAACAGCAGGGAGGTGTACAAGCACCTTGTATACGGCCAACCCAGGTTTGATCCCTAGGACCCCACATGGTTCTCTGAGCCCACCAGGAGTGATTCCTGAGTGTAGACCCAGGAGTGACCCCTGAACACTTCTGGGTGTGGGAAAAATGTCTCAGGCACCCACCAGATATGCCAGTGGTAGAGCACAAGTCTTGCCTGCAGGGAGCCTGATTTGAAGCCTGACTTGGAGCCACAGCACTGATCCCCAAGTGTGGCTGAGAGGGTAGCCCCACATAACAGATCTCAGCAGGAAGGGTTAAGTTCATGTAATTCAATGGAAGAGGAAGGAAAGGTCAAAACAGCGACCTGATCAACAGAGAAAGAGTCCTCATGGGAGATGAGAAATGGTGTTTGTGTTTAAATATTAAACAAAGACAAGAATGGGAAACACATCTGAACTGTAGAGGCAGCAAGAATGGCCACATTTGGGGAGAGTCATCCATAGGTTGTTGTCTGTCCCTGTCGAGGTTGAAATTCACCATGGGGATGTCAGGAATCTCAGGGAAATGTAAGTACCCCACATGCTATTTGAACAGGTGTATCCCCAACTGTTAATGCTGTAGATCTGATTTGGAGGATGGAAAATTATGAGTCAAGGGAGTGGTGAGTGAAGGAGGTTGATACTGAGTAATTATTCTCTTGGATGTCACTGTGGACCTAAAAATATAAAAATATTTCTTGTGAATGCAGGTGTTATAGTACTAGAAGGTGCTGGCTTTGCAATTAGATGGCCCAGGTTTGATACCAAATACCCAAGTAGTGACCACTGAACACAGAGCCTGTGTGAGCTCTGAATTCACTAGTTCTGCTCCCCAAATCAAAATAATAACTAAATGAGGAGATACTGAGTGAGGGCATGGCAGAGACATTGGGGATGGATGGACACATGACAAATGTGCAGCTCAACACATTAAGTAGTACGTGTTCAGTGGAAGGAAACACAGAAGAAGATTCAGGTCAAGCAATACTTGACTTGGGGGGAGCTTCTCAAGTTGTGTCCAGGAGGCCTGAAACCCTTCCCAGCCATTCTCTGCCAACAGAGCCAGTGGTTCAATGGGAAGACCTGAGAACCCGGAGCTGCTCAGGCCCACAGTGCCTAGGAAAATCTAAAGTACCCTGAAGGTGTGTCCTCTGCTGTCACTATCATCCTCTTGATGCAAGTCGCCCTGGTTCATTTCCTGAGCTATTGCATCAGTTCCTCTTTTTTGCCTTGAATTCTCACCTTGATCACATGTTGTCCATAAAAAAATAAGAAGAAAGAAAAATCACTATCCTTGCTAAAAATCTTGATGTCGCTGCTCAAAGCCCTTCCCTGATACCTTTTTGCTTGCTCCAAGCAAAGTGTGTGGGGCAGATAATAAGCCCTAAACAGTCTCATTTCTTCTGTCCTTGACTCATACATTTCACCCACACACCTCTCTGCTTGTTCCTCCAATGGACACTTCTCTGACCAAATGTCCTATCTTCCTGATGTTTCAGAAATACCAGTCCAATTTCTTATGCTCCAGAGATCTGTGTCATGTACCATCTTCCCACTGAGTCCTGCCTCAATAACACTTCCAGACTTTTCAGTATTGTGATCTATTCTATCTCATCATTTAGTACATTAGATTACATTTCTGCTCCTGGCTCCTATATCATAATGGGGTGATTGTGTACATTGCATGTGTGTATGTTAGCCATTGGGTTGGACTAAATACTCAGATGATGCTAGACCTGGGTCCTTACATTCTTCTCAGGAAACTGCAGAGGGAAATAGTTAAGTCATTACCAGTTAGGAATGTAAAAAGTCTAGACCAAAAAAATCATGAGGTTGAGCCATAAAAGAGGCCAGAGAAGGGAAAGTAATTAGTTTATATTTTATAAATGTCTTTGAATCCAGTGAACCAGTCCAGCACATAAATGACATGTGTAGTTAGACAAAGCCCAGAACAAAAGGTGGGAAGGCAAGGGAAGTAAATCCATCACTACATGAACCCACAGGTCAGGTAGACTTGGAGGCAATCAGGAAACTGACTTCCAATATGCTAAAGAAATTGCTTCTTTCCTCAATGGAATGAGAACTCCAAGTGGAGCTTAACAGGCATAGTTCATGTTAATCAGATCAGATTTGACCAAGTTGGTATTCACACTTTTGCAGTAAAATCATGTGGAAGGATTCTAGAGTGATATAGAAAATGAGATCCCATCAATAGCACTGGGTAATGCATGCCAGACCTTTGTTTGAAGTGGGGTACCCTGACTACAATTTTCTTGTAACCCCATAGCGAATCCTGAGAGGTTTTCCACTGTGTTTTTAGAATCTAGTTCTAGTGCTATAGGCACAACAATTTACCCAAGGATCCATGATGCTCTCTGGTGATGAGCTGGTCTCAAAGACAGCATTTATATGTAGCTAAATCTCTAAGGTGTAAGTAATTTAGTTATCAATTAGAATGATCCCAACTACTGTTAACTCTTCGGCTATAAGGACATTGAAATATTTCCTGAGTTACCTTCCTTGCCCTTCATGGTATTTACACATCAGTGCCACCAAGGCACCCAGAACTAATAGGAGCCAAGATAAGTGCCCACTGCAAGGTATTAGTAAAGCTAAATGTGTTAAGGTCCAATCTGTCACACTACCTTAGTGAGGAACTCAGCCACACTTGAGGACATGAGAAGATTGTGGTATGAAGGGGCATTAAATACGAACAAAGTGACTTTTTAGCTGAGACATTCAAGATCACTTTAGAGGTATTGAAGAGTAATGGAATGCACATACAAGTACGTGGTATGCAGCAGACCTGGGTTTGATCCCCAGCATCCCGAGTCCACCAAGAGTGATTCCTGAGTGCAGAGTCAGGAGTAATGCATAAATACCATTAAATGTTGCCCAAAAACAAATAAAAAAAATTTTTTTTGGTTTTCGGGTTATGCCCGGTGACGTTCAGGGGTTACTCCTGGCTCTGTGCTAAGAAGTTGCTCCTGGCTGGCACAGGAGACCATATGGAATGTTAGGAATTGAACCATAGTCCATCCTGGGGCAGTCGCGTGTAAAGCAAATGCCCTACCACTGTGCTATCTCTCTGCACCCCCTCAAATTATTGTAATGACTATTTTTTCCTTGACTGTTTTCCATATAAGTTTGGCAGTGACTCCAAAAAAAGTAAAGTACACTGCTGAAATTCATTTGGAACAATAAACACCATGAATAGCTGAAGTAATTGTTAGGAAAAAGAAGAAGGGAGGCATCATTTTCCCAACTTTAAATTGTACTACAAAGCAATAATTATTTAAAACAGCATGGTATGGAATAAAGACAGGCCCTCAGATCAATGAAATAGATCTTGAGAATAGATTTGAGTATTCAGAGAATATTACCCAGACACGCAATCAATCAATCTTTGATAAAGGGGCAGTAAATGCAAAATAGAGTAAAGAAAACTTCTTCAACAAGTAGTGTTGGGATAACTGGTCAGTCACATGCAGAAAAGCAAACTCAGACCTCTCTTTAATATCATGCACGAAGGTCAAATCAAAATGGATTAAAGATATTAAATGAATGAGGGAAGTAGAAAGCCTATCTAGAGTATAGGCAGGGGTGGGGTGGGGAGGAGGGATACTTGGGACATTGGTGATGGCAATGCTGCACTGGTGAAGGGGGGTGTTCTTTATATGACTGAAACCCAAGTACAGTCATATTTGTAATCAAGGTGTTTAAATAAAGATTAAAAATATCTTGATATTAGACCTGAAATTATAGAAGAAAACATAGACAAAACACTCCATGACATTGAGTCTAAAGGCATCTTCAAGGAGAAAACACCACTGTCCCAGCAAGTGGAAACAAAGAAAGCAAATGGAGCTACATTAAACTGAACTTTAAAGTAAACAATGACTAGAATAAAAATAAATGACTAGAATAAAAGTAAACAATGACACAGAATGGGAGAAAGTATTCACCCAATACCCATCAGATAAGGGGCTAACATCTAAGATATACAAGGTACTGACAGAACTTAACAAGAAAAATCCTCTAACCCCATCAAAAATTGGGAAAAGATTGGGGCCCAGGAGATAGCATGGAGGTAAGGCGTTTGCCTTTCATGCAAAAGGTCATCGGTTCAAATCCCGGTGCCCCATATGGTCCCCCATGCCTGCCAGGAGCAATTTCTGAGCATGGAGCCAGGAGTAACCCCTGAGCACTGCCGGGTGTGACCCAAAAACCAAAAAAAAAATTGGGAAAAGAAATGAACAGACACTTCTTCAAAGAAGAAATACAAATGGCCAAAAGACACATGAAAATATTCTCCACATCACTAATCATCAGGTGTAACCCCACCCTGGATTTAGGTTAATCTACCTGAGACCCACCTATTGATGGGAGGAGTCTTGGGCGGATATGACCTGTAACTTTACCTGAAGACCCTGCCCAGTTCCTGGGAGGGTCTGGGGAAGGTGATATAAGGCCTTGGTCGAGGAGGATTAAGGGCTTTTAGCTCTTTGGTCTTTGGCCTTTTGTGAGCTTGGAGGTCAGAGGAAGGATGGCTGGAAGAAGTTAAGATGCAGGGCTAGCTAAGAATGGCTGAATGCTTAATTGGTTATGATATAGGCCACACATGTGGTGGATAGGGTCTGAATAAAGCTGTTACTTCCTGAAGCCTGCCTGTGAGTGAGATTTC